>VMDR010026069.1:0-14186 GCA_007922815.1 Macrotus californicus
AATTAAACGTTGATGTTGTTTGTTGGAACAGCTTACCTAGGATTATAATATTAATGTTTCTGTTTTCCTTTTGTGAAGGTGCTATTGACCCGAAAACAATCTTATTACACATTGTAAAGAAAGTGCCTGAACAGAAAAGAAATAAGCTTTTGCCTCACAGTTCCCATTAGATAAAGAACTTGGAATAAATTTCAATGTGTTAAATAATGTCATTCCAGTTGTTTTATCTTCATTGGCTAAGATTGAACAAAAGTAAATACAATTTCTTAATATCTAAAAAGTAATTATTCACCCTTTGGTAAAGGCATTGCTAAACATACCTTCCTAATCTGAAAAAGAAAGGAAGGAAGGAGGGAGGAATGGAGATTTGCAAGGAGGGCATAAAGGATGGGAGTCCTAAGAGGCCATTTACTGCTTAGATCAAAGTTCTCTTTAGCTTTAAATAAAGCAAGTCACTACAGCCACGCCACACTTTCCTAAGGATGAGCTTCTAGACAATGAGGCCACTGGATCAGATGGCATGGAGATCCTTTTTAGCCCTGCCATTCTAAGATTCTATGCAGACTCAGAATGTTCATAAAAGTTTCCTGATAGAGATTCAGTACTAATGTATTATACTGTTGAAAGCCAGAATTTCTAGAGCTCTTCACGTCCCTTTGTGGTGTTAAACAATATCTCCAAGTGTCACAAGGAGATTTTACAGCTCTCACTGTGAGGTCAGAGCAGAAATTTTCAGTATCTGAAGCACTATCAGTTCTTTCTTTAACTTTAACGAGGACTCTTTACTTGAAGCTTCTTCACAGTTTATCACGTGGAGACTCGGCCCTGAATGAGCCCAGTGAAACTCCCTGAGCCTACCCTGCTTCCCTCCACAGCCCAACAAGCATCTTTTCCCTCCTTCCTCAGCACCAGCAGTGGCACCACAATCTTTCTGCTCTCTCAAGTCCAAGTTCTCCAGGCCATTCATTACTGGTAAGCTTCTTGCTCGAATCTATCCTTTCTTATGTGATTGCATAGTCACCCATAGCACCATCACTTCATCATTGCTGAGCACGTTTCCTTGGGACTTAAACACACACACACAATTGTACTCCTTTACTGAAGTATAACTTTCATACAGTAAAATACAGAGCTTGATGAATTTTAACTAACATACTATAAAATATACAGCTTCCTGGCTTCATAAATTAACATATACATTCACCAACATAATCACTAGTCATATCAAGACCAGAAACATATTTCAGTTCCCCAGGATGCTTTCTGATGCCACTTGCCAGCCCTGTGACTCGATTTTCACAGCTCCAAACATCCCAGCATGCTTGAAGAAAGCATCTTCCTCACACAACATTTGGTCATCAGGACCTCCTAAGATTGTCTTGGTCATCCATGTCTACTTCTTCATCTTGTTATCTTCATGTGGCTCAGTGACGGTCAGCCTGCTCCAACACTCTCATTTCTTTCTGTGAAGAGCAGGCCCTGTGCTTAAACACGGTGAAAATAGCAAATGTTCCGCCACTGGGTATCAAGCCCCTACTACGGGCAAGCTTTGTACTTGCACTTAGTATTCTTTTTGTCATTCAGTCCCCACACATAACTTGTTTTCTGTAGACTCTGCTAACGTCTTTCTGGAATCTCTACTTGCTCACAACTTACTCCTTCAGAATGCCTTTGTGATAATGACAATGGCCATCCCTGAGCACCTGCTGTATGCTATTTCCCAGGGACACACTAGTCTCATTTCTACAGTTCAGGAAGGAGTGACACATACAAAAATAACTCTAGACTATAATAAAGGGAGGGTAGTCTTCACTTTACAGATGAGGTCCACAGAGGTTAACTGTTATGCCTGGAATTACCCAGAAAGTAAGAGGTGGAGACAGGTCATTTAATTCTAAAGCCTGTGCACTTTCCTCTCTTCTTCTAGGTAGTGCCTTCATCCATTTATTCAACAAATATCTAATGAGCTCTTAGTAGGTATTTAGTGTTCTATACACTAAAAATGCAGCAGAAAGAAAATACACAAAAATCTCTGTTCTCAGGGAGCTTTCATTCTAGTGGGAAAAAGCAGCAAAACATGATAAATAAGTAAAATATACAGTATCATTTGACTGTATAAAATGTATCAGAAAAAAATAAAGGGAGAGGGACTGTGGGCAGCAAGAGCAGCTGATGTTGCCGTTTTGAAAAGAGTGGCCAAAGGAAGCCTCACTGAGGGAGTGTCAGAGTCTAGTCTTGAAGGACATGAGGAAGTCAGCCATGTGGTTACCTGTGGGAATAGTGTGTCAGGGGGTGAGATCAGCACATGCAAAGGCCCCAAGGTAGAAATGGTAAGTCAACCAGTGTGGAGTGGAAGAAGGAAAGAACAGTAGAAGGGGAAGTCAGAGAAAGAAGAAAACTTGGCATCCACATTGTGTAGGGCCTTGTAGATTACTGGGATGATTTGGCCTCTTTCTTATCATTATGGCTATAGGAGGAGGCAGCGCGTGTTTAAGTGTGTGCATGTGTCTTGCCACATGGTTAGAAATCCAGGTTTGCTTTATATTTGCATGAATCATTTCCCAAGTAGATTATGAGCTTCTTAAAGACAGAGAGCCCTTCTCATATTTCTTTGGGGTTTTTCTGAGATTCCAAAATGCTGTACCATAGAGGGTAAATATATCATTATCACTTCCCATCTCTTAATCCCACATGGTCTGGGACATTAATCCTTTCCTGCCAAATATTAATTAATATGGCCTCAGAATACTAAAAACTAATAACATTTCAAAGTGTTTCTGTCTATCTCTAACCATTTTATTTTAGTTGCATTCTCAGTGGTAATCATTCAGTACATCAAAAACCACTAAAGCCTAACATTCTTCTCCATAGAAATTTCTGGCTACATCACATCAACAACTGTGTGCATTATGTTACGAATAACCCATATCAACAAGCATGGCGATATTATAACAGTGTGATGCAATTTATAAAACACACTTTCAGGAATAAGAGAGCAATATAATGTTTCAGTTTTCAACAGCCATTAATGATATCATTATAGATGGGGAGGCCACATTGCACTAATTGCCAACACGCAGTGCCAGTGCAGACACGAAACAGAATGCTTCTTGGATGCAAGCATATCCAAGTCAAAAATCCTGTGTAATCCAAGGAACACAAGTTACTCATTCACTCAGTGGATAAGTATTTATTGAGACTACACTATGTGCCAGAATTGGTAACATGATGTTGAGAAAAAATAGACATAGCCAGTGCCAAAGATAAGGCTTTCATTAATTAAATGTCACACTGGTGCCACCATGACAAGTATTATGAACAAAAGGTAAACATGCTATGAAAACCTATAGAACCAGTCAGGTGAACACTTATCTGAAAGAGTAAATCCGAAGTTGCAATCTGAAGGACAAGTAGGTCTCACATGGGAACGCGTGTTCCAGAGAGAGAAAATATCCTGTGCGAAGGCCCTGTGGTAGGAGGAGCATGCAAGGGCATCAGGATTGCTGGTGATGTAACCATAGTCCTCTCATGGAAAATGGGTATAAAGAAACTGTGGTGAAAAGTACAATATAACTTGAACAATCCAGAAAGTGGCTGCAGAGATCTGATGAAAACAGAAGCATGGATGTCTTTTGTCATCCTTTTCAGGCTGTTTCTTCTATGCCTACTGCCCAAGAGGCTGAATTGTATTTAACACTTGAAGTGCTAGAGTATTTGCCTCCTTTCTGAAGAAATGGACAAACAGCAAGGTGCATCTTAGTATCGAGTTATGAAGATGGAGTGAGAGAGAAAAGGTGGAGTGTGAAAGATGGATCCTGTATCAGCCAGAGAGAGCTCTAAGAAAAAGATCTTCCAAACATATTGAAACCAAGATGCTGCAGTGTCTAATGTATTCATTGGAGTTAGCGAAATATAATTTCTTTTGAAAAGCATATAAACAGTTCTATTATCATGATTCTTCCTTTCTTTTAATTTTTTAAAACATTTTATTTATTTATTTTTAGAGAGAGGGGTGGGAGGGAGAAAGAGAGGGAAAGAAACATCAGTGTGCAAGAGAAACATCAACTAGTTGCCTGTCGCATGCCCCCAACTGGGGACCCAGCCAGCAATGCAGGCATGTGTCCCAACCAGGAATCAACTGGTAACGTTTTAGTTCATGGGCCATCTCTCAGTCCACTGAGCCACACCAGCCAGGGTTATCATGATGATTTCTTATAGCTAAAATTAATATTTTGAGGAAAATGGCAGTGATTTAAATCACAAGGCTATATTGAAAGGGTTTTTAAGTACCTTCTGGAGTCCTGGATTATTTAAATTTTGCTACTTTTTTGCAAACGGTCAATCACTCTTATTCAGCTTATAAAAATATTGAGTAAGCAGCATGAGAACTACTTAGTTATCCCAGTCTTGAAGTTTTTTTGTGCGATGAATCTGAGACCCTGATGATATTTATTCATTACATTTTTAATGATATATCAGGTTACCATAGCAATTCTTGTTCCCTGGAAACTTCTTTCTGCAGCACATATTTATTGTATGCTGCATTAACAGCCTGATCCTATTGTTCGAGCTGTCTCATTAGCTTGAGTAATTTAAACCTATTTAAAATGTTAACCAGCAACATAGAAAATATGATTTTTTAGGAATAACATTTATTAAGTAAAGAGCCCATCTTCAAATCACCCTTTGTCCATGAAGTTTTTCTTGACCCTGCAAGTCATCATTTTTATTAAATATTTAAATATTTAAGGAATTATATCATTTAGTCTAATGATTAAATATATACTCTTTTATATGGTTCATCAATTATTATTATATTGATCTTATATTACCACATGTTACAATTTCTATTAAATTAGAAGCTAAGTTGAATTGTGTTTCCCAAAAGGATGTTGAAGTTCAATCCCCACCATCTATGACTATTACCTTATTTGGAGATAGGGTCTCTGCAGATGGTCAAGTTCAGATGAAGTGATTAGGGTGGGTCCGAGAACACATGACTATGCCCTTATAAAAATGAGGGATTTGGACACAAGAGAAAAATATGTACAGTGGGAAGACGGCCTGGAGACACAAAAAGAACATCATGTGATGATAAAGGTTGAGATTAGGTGATGTTTGTCTAAGCCAACAAACACCAAGGATGCCAGAAAACCACCAGAAGCTACAACAGAGGCCTAGAGCAGATCCCTTCTTCACAGCCTTCAGAAGGAACCAGTCCTGGCAATACCTGGATGTCAGTTTCTGGCCTCCAGAACTGGAAGACAAATTTCTATGGTTAAAGCCTCCCAGTTTGTTCTATCCTGTTGTGGCAGCCCTAACAAACTAATAATACAGAAGGCAAGACTAATAAGTTGGGGTTTTGTTTGTTTGTTTAAATATATTTCATGGATTATGCTATTACAGTTACCCCCATCCTCCCTCTTTGCTCCCTTCCACCCAGTATACCTATTTCCATCACCAGGGCAAGCCAACCTGTGTCACTGCTCTGTGGCTCTGGGAGGGGGGAGGGCTTGGAGAGGGGCAATGCTGCTGCCTCATCTCTGGATTTTTGCCCAGGAGGAAGCTGTCTCCTGGTACTCACTCTGTTGCTGGTCACTTTAGTTTCTCCCTGTATGCCACAGATGCCCTTCCAGCTGTTGCCCTCGTGCTGAAGCCCAGAGAGAGTGAGTCTATATATGTCCTAAGTCTCTTTTGGGTCCTTTAAGAGGAGACTACTGATAATCTAGCAATTTCTTCCACTGCCCCAACCCCCACTAGTTTTTATAACCAGAAGTTATGGGGATTTATCTTCCTGGTACTGGAACCCTGGGCTGGGTAGTCTGGTCTGGGGCTGGGATCCCTTGCTTCTGAGGTATCCCTCCAGATTTTTATCCACCACCATTTTTATCCCAGTAGATGTGGGAACATCCATTCTGCTTCCCTGAGCTTCTCTATGCCACTCTGCATCTTGGCACCTCTCCATAACTCTCCAAGATCTCCACATCTCTGCTCTCCCTACCTGTCTGAATGAATGTGGCTTCTTTAATTCCTTCATTGTCCAACTTCCATATAGCTTGATTTTCTGACATTTCTGGGGTGATATTTATTTTGTAGTCTAGTTGTAATTTTTGCAGTAGTTGTATGAGGAGGTGAGGCATGTTTTCCTATTCCTCTATCTTGACCAGAAGTAAGACTAATAACTTAATTCGTATCCTCAGTTTCAAATGCAATGTCTTTTATTTTTATTAAGAAGTAAAAGAATGCTTTAACAAGAAGTGTCTTAAGCTATTCACTCATTCACTTGTTCATTTATTTATTCATTAAATATTAACCATCACAGCCATTGGACAAGGTGCTAAGCATGGGGGTGAAGATCAGTAATAGACTCTTTTTTCCAGTTTCAGTAATAATAATTTCCTTGAAGTTTTTGATTGCTATTTAACAAAAATCTATGTTAAGTGCTTTATGTGCATGTTCCCATAACCAACATATAAAAGTAGCTATTATTATCCCTAATTTTCAGGAAAAGACCGAAATCACTGAGGCTCAAAAAAAAAAGAATCAAGTTAGTTACCAAAGACAACAAACCCAGAAAGCAGCAGAATTTTTGGCATTGGAACTCAAGCCAATCTGACTCTGCTGCACATTTTTCTTCTATTTCATTTTGCTTTTGATAAAGTACTGGGAATAGAGGAACATGAGTGACTTTAACATAAGGCATACACATAATAAGAAACAGAAAGAAGAGAATAGCAATGCACTATGGGTGTTAGGAGAAGGAGGTCATGACAACTATTTGGATTAACCAGAAAATCACTTAATGGAAACTAAGAAAGTCTGGGTGATTATAAAGAGAGAGGCAGTGACAGTTGATAGAGCAAGAAGGGGCCCAAATTAAGGCAGGTCATCAGAGATAAAGACAAACAAAGCCAGGATGCTAGAGGCCAATCCACATAGATATTGTTATCAAGGAGGCCCTTGTATGTGATAGAGTAAAGAAGAAACTTTAGTACTAATGTCTCTGGGTAAGATTTGTGGACCCCAGGTGGATGGTATCTCTCCAAAATACCATATCCATTTTCAAGAGGAAGTGTATTGCTGAGTGATGGTGGCAAAACAAAGATCTGTGAGTACTGGTGGGTAATAAGAGCTAACTGGTCCCTCTTCCTAAACAACTGACTCAAGATGGACAGAAGGGTACCCTTCAATGCAGGCAGCTTCTAAGGAAATGGTGTTGTCAAAGAAAATACACATTTTAATTAGGGGAAGGTGGAAGAAGCATTTGATACAAAGGTAGGGTTAGAATTTATCCCTAAACAAATAAGAATTCCACAGGTTATAGTAGAAGGGGGTAACTGAGGGGCAGAAGATTCAGAGTGAACTTGGGAAGGACCTCTATCGCATCCCTAGGGAAGGCCTTCTACAGAAGGGTCAGAATTATAAATCCAACAGTGAAATCTTCTGTCCTGAGTCTTAATATATGGTTAGTGGACAGTGATGAGCACCACATGCTGAGCCTTGATAACTCATGAGAACATAAGAATTTTTTTTTCTCTACAGTTCCAAGCTTCTGGTCTTCTTCATAAAATCTTACTTTTCATTTTTCTTTTTATTTTTCATTTTTCTTATTGCTGAAGCCCTAATGACAATCTTCATAGTTCCTAATGAATCCGACTGAATGGAACATAGCTTTGATTAGTATGATTAGGATCTGTGTTATGTGATACAGTAGCCTCCCTTCTCTCTCTTCCTCCTCGAATATACTCATGATAAAAAGATTTGGAAGAAAACCAATGTTTCTGATATGATAATGTTTGATGACATTTGATGAGAGGAAGAAAAGTATTGGTCCTCCTTTCTGATCTAACATCAATAAAGTATGATAACTCAAGCTTATCCACTTACTTGGAGGCAGAAAATAACAAGAAAGCTAACAATTACAAAACAATAAGAGAACACAAGCTCAAGTATGATACCCAAATAGAAAATATCTTGGTGGGATATTTTAAGAATAAACACTGATTGCAAGCCCTAATGGCAAAACAGAAGTGTCTCTGGCATCTCACTATCTAGGATAGAAGTGCTTGGCCCATCCTTGAGACATGGGAGAAAGAATAGGACCAGAATTCTGCATATGCTTCCAAGGAAAGCACAGAAAGGTAGATTATTCCAGAACAGACTTTAAATTAGAAATTATTTAATTTCAAAGAATCTAAAAATTGGTGTCTGAGATTAGAAATTATACTGTATTTACTGCTAGAGTTTTGAACCAATTAAGAGACAGAAAAGATGAAGATATCAGGCTGATGAGACCAAAATGCCAGCTTTTTTGGCCTGTGGAAAACATAGCTTGGGTGTGAAACAACATTGGACTTTGAAGCCAGGGATTATAAAGGTCCACCCACTGGACCACAGATGGCACTGCTACTGCAGACTTCCCGCTTACAAAATGGAAAAGTTGAATAGGATGGCATTTCCTGGCTCAGAAAGGAAAAGGAGAGAGAAAACCTTCACTGTGTGTTCTCTTCTTGTTTCCATGTTTCCACTCAGACGGTTGAATCTTCCACTTCGGTGAGGAAACAGGTAAAAAAGCAAATAGGAGAGGATGGCAAGTGTGATGCCCACCCCCCCCTTAAAGAAACAGGAAGCTGGGGCAAAAAAAAGGTTCCTACCTGTGCACCTTCTCACTATGCTCTGAACACAGTCTAAATGACCCAAGTTGACCATGTGACTTAGTTTAGCTACTTTAACAAAGTGCTACAGACTGGGTGGTTTAAATTAAAAACCTTTATTTCTCATAGTTCTGGAGGCTGGGAAGTCCAAGATCAAGTTGCCTCAGATTCAGTATCTGGTGAGAGCCCTTTGCTTGGTTTGTAGATGGCTACCTTCTTGTGTCTTCATACAGTGGAGAGAGAGCACGCTCTAATCTTTTCTTCTTATAAGGGCATTTATCCAACATGGGGGCTCCACCCTCACAACCTCATCTAAACCTAATCACCCCCCAAAGGCCCACATCTAATATCGTTACACTAGGGGGTTAGGGTTTCAACATACGAATTTGGGGAGACATAAGCTTTCAGACCATAACACCCAAGGAAGACCTGAACATTTATTGTTTTGTGACCCTCCTTCTAGGTGGTGACCAGAATTCAAGCAACAGTGAGAACCAACCTCCTGGGTCAGAGAGGGAGATACGAACAGAAAAGGCAGCATCATTTCTATAAAAGGTATTGTAGCTCATTTTCTACCCACTGTTCTATTTTTCTTTTCTTTCACAAGGTTTGACAAAATAATTAAATTAGATACCAACATTTAAAAACCAGGATATTTCACTTAAAATGTTGGGTCCCTGTCTTCTGTTGACACCCTGAGTGGTCTGGCACCCCTGAGCTTATATTCTAGCAAGACAACATCCAGGAGGGCAAATCGTTATTGACCCTTCACCTCAGTTGCCGACCTGCTTGCTTGAGTCATTACTGTGTTCATCTGGCCCTTGGAGGCCTTTGGGTTAATAACCTTTCTCTAGGTAATAAACTGATTGTTTGTTTTGTCTTTGGACCCCTGCAGAAATGTATTAAACAGAAAACTCAAGAGGAGATAAATTTAGATGGGAAGAGAGGTGAGTTTCCACATGCAAACTGAAACTGGTCCACTTAGAAGAATCAGGAAAAGCAATGGAAAGGGACAGACAAATGGCAGCTGAAAAGACAAGGACTTGATAGGGCGAGAATATCAGGGATGTGGGACTGCTAGACAGTTGACAAAAGGCAGCCATGGATAGTAATGCTGAGAAAACAAAAATGTCCAGCCAAGAAAAATATTACTTCAGAAGTCACTAACCTTCTTGCCAGTTAGTCTTTGCAAGAAATACAATGTTCTCTACAATCAATTAAAGCTTAGAAGTATTACTGTGGCTCAAGTCAATTCGGACAAAGTGTAAGGCAGGGAGAGAAGCAAGGACAGACTGACAGAAATTCACTTCAAATTTGAGATGGATGTGTGTGGCTATGTGCTCTTGCTAACTCTGTTTTTTGCTGTTAGTGAGAAACTGAACCAACGTGAATAGGTTAAAATGCATAATCTCTCTGATTTAAGCACTTCCTCCACATTTGGTAGGCAGCAAAATGTAATAGAAATGTCACTGAATGGTTCTGTATCTCTGAAGCCTGGTCAAAGGGCAAATCATATTGTTCAAAACATTATGTACCCAAGCCCTTGGGTCTGCATTTCAGTTAAGTTCCACCAGATAGTGATGTGCTGTTCAGCAGTACTCACATTTGACCACAAATCCTGGAGGTTGGGAATGGGAGGGAGCAAGAGTTTAAAGGTAAATATTCTGGGTCTCACCTGCAAGCATATTGATCCTGTAGGTCTACGTAAACCCAAGTTGCAATTCAATTTTCTTATGGTTTTTAAAAACTTCCCCACCCTTACCCCTAGAGATTCTGACCTCTGGGAATAGCTGGTATTGGCTGCACAGCTTTATAGATCTGATTTTCTCAGAAACTATTAATAATTTCAATGTCAGAAATAAACACAAGAAATAACTTTAAAAAGAACAAACTAAATAAAACTATTATCATACCTCCAATGCTAATCCAGACTAGATTCTTACTGTGTAGTAAGCCACACAAAGCAAAACTGTAATAAAAAACAGCTTCCCAGGCCCTTTTAGCTACTTTCAAACTAACTTCTTTAAATGAATCTCTAACATAAGTACTTAGAACAAATCCCTCTCTCAGCCTATCGAGGATTTGTGTTGACTTCATATGCAGCTCAGGATCTTTTATATAGTACAAGTCAATCTTGTTGTATGAAATCAATAGTTGAATTTAGTAAGATAAAAATCTCAAGGCACTAGCACCTTGTTCTCTATGAGCTTATCTACTAATTAGGTAAGGCATTTACGTCTCTGGGCTCTGATATGTCAAAGGAGATGAGAAGAATGTTTAAAGAAAGTACAAAATTAGCAATGAGAACAATTTTATGTTTAATAACAAAAGCAAATATGTATGTTCAGCCAAATATCTATATATGCCAGGTGTTATTCTAAATAATATAAAGATAAACATGAGTGTATATAAAAATATATGTTTACGATATACCAACATTAATATATATCGACAAATATGGTTAGGCAATTAACAAGCATAGTCATTGCTTAGAATTGTGGGCCTTGTTTCCAGGACATCCTGAGCATACAAAACCCACTGGTCCTCTAGTCCCTTATATAGAAGAGTGTAGTGTTTGCATAGGATGTACACACATCCTCTCATTTACTTGAGATCATCTCTAGATTACTATAATATCTAATACAATGTAAATGTTAGGTATGTAGTCATACTGTATAGCTGAGAAAAAGAGACAGGAAAGAAGTCATGTTCAGTACAGATCCAAACACTGCAGACCTAGCTACATAATACACATCAACAACAACATAATTTTTTCCCCAATAGTTTTGATCCTCTGTTGGTTGAATCCACAGACGCAGAACCCATAGATACAGAGGGCCGACTGTATTATATAGTTTAAAAGGGTTACCATTAACAGTCAAAAGCTTTATGAACCTAGATGAAAAATGTACAGTTGTCAGTAAGAAAGATGTGAAGAATTCGGGGCAGAAAATGCAGATTGGGGAGTTAGTATGCAGGAAAAAAGTAGAGGTGGAAGGGATTGCCCGTGGAGAAAATGTACGTTGAGAAGAAAATATTTGGGACTGAGCACTCTTTTCCTTTCTCTTCATCAGAATTCATAGCCTTGGCCTCATGGCTGTGTTGGCTTTGTGAGAGCCAGAATTTAAGCTTAATGATAAATGTGCATGCTAGAACAATCAAAGCAATGAACTGCTGGAGAACTCCTACAGAGGCACACTGAAGGCTCTGATGCAGGCCCGGTAACGTAAAGGGATGCAGAGTGAGGATGGCTTTAGTCTAGACACATCATGACATGACAGTTTGAAACTTTCACATGAAAAAGTCAGTTAGTGCAGGGCAATCAGAAAAATAATGCGTATTTGTATCCAAAGTTTTATTTCAATCAGATTTTTATGTAAGGTCAAAACTTCTTCTTTAAGCGTGGGTTTGCTGAATATCAGAGTTCCTTTTATTACTTTTTCCTGAATCCTTTACCTTTTTCATCTGCTCCTAACTTAACAGCAATTTTTTAATGACTTGCCTTTATTTAGCCTTTCAAAGCAATTTAATTTTTATAGAGGGAACAACTCCTGTCTTCTCTCTCCCTCATATTTCATCAGTTTTACATAATATTTAATTAAATTATACCCAGCTTGGGAACAAATACAACTAACTCTTGGTAGGTGCACAAAGCAGCCAGGAGGAGTGGAAGTACCCAGGCAGACTGGGGATACAGTTAAAGGGCTTTCTATTGGACAGCGCTACTAAGTTACATCAAGTACTTTAAACACATTTAAATAGAAAAAGGGTACTCATTTCCAAAAGAGAAATATGAAGTGATTTTCACTTTGCAAGTCAATAGTTATAGGACGCTTGATACTTAGTTGAAAATTCCAAGCCACTCTAAAGTCTACCTGACATGCCAGCCTCTCCATCCAGCCTCTCCTGATGCTCCCCCCACCTGGCCATGCTCTCGCCTTGGAATCCCTTTAGGGAAGTTTTTAGATCTTATTTATGGTATGTACCTTGTTTTACTTAACAGTACAGACATTTATGAGCCTACTCTATCTCCCTTAAGAGGGCATAAACTACTGGATAAAGTGGACTATATTTCTCACTTATATACTTCTCAAAGTCAAAGTATGTGGTATACGGTGTGTCTTTGTGCATGTTAAGTTACATTGAACGTGTGTGCATTTCTGTGTTTGTGTATGGGAGGCAGAAGGCAAGGGAAATGGAGGGCAAAAAATCTACATCTTGTGTATCAATGCCCATCCCCTCATGAGATAAGGGCATATTCCCAAAGTACCCACTCACTGACTTTCCTATTTCTCTCTATATTGTTATAGTACAGTGTTTCAGGGCTACCTCTTCCAGTGGGTACCTCAGCAGAAGAGATAATTTTTTAAAATTTATTGATTGATTTTAGAGATAGGAAGGAAGGAGGGGAGAGAGAGAGAAAGAAAGAGAGATGGAAAGAGGGGGGGGGGGGAAACATTGACTTGTTGTTCCACTTATTTATACATTCATTGGTTGCTTCTTATATGTGCCCTGACCAGGGATTGAACTGACAACCTTGGCATATTGGGATGATGCTCTAACCAACTCAGATATCTGGCCAGGACCAAGATAATATTTTATTTATCTTCATAACTCTGTGTCTGTTATAGAGACTGCTATATAGGGTTTGTTGAGTAAATGTTTGTTGAATGAATAAATGTATAAAAGACTGAACTGGAAAGTCTCCTAAAAATTTAAGAAGGATAAGATACAGAACTAACTCTAAGGAAAGTGAGTCTGACTATGTCTTGACTATGTAAGGTATATTTAAACATCTATTATTTTTTTCCCAAAATGTGTATAGAATGTCATTGAACTTTAGAGCCAGAGAGGTCTTTAGAGATTATCTAGCCCACTCCACTTTAAAGATGAGTTTACAGACTGGCCCAATGTCACACAGCTAGTCGTTAGAATAAAACCAAAGCACCATCTTTTGCAACAGGGTTTTTGCAAAGCAACAGGTTATTTTGGCTACCCCAACTCTAACTGACTTCTGAAGAGGGTGGATCCTGTAAGTGAAAAGACTTTGGCAACGAGAATCACTGATGGGCAGGGGAGTGGACTATGGAGCTGAAAGGCAGGAGAAGGCGGGAGAGCAGGATGGACTTCCAGCTGAGGTCCTCTGACTTCCACAGTGCCTGCACTGACAATTGTGATGTGCTGTTCAGTCTGGCTAGAAGGCGGTAGAGCTAGGGCTCAAACTCGGGTCTCCTCGCCTGCATACTAGAGTTCTGGTATCTTTAGAAAAAAAACCCACTTGTTCATAAACATAGTTTTAAAGTTCTGAAAATCAATTAAATTAAAATAAAACCAAAACAGAGCCTCCACAGACCAATCATCACTTTCATTTGTCAGTAAATCTTACTGCAACAAAACTGAACTGTTAAAAGTTGCATAAAAGACAAATACCATATGATCTGATCTATAAATGGAACCTAATCAACAAAACAAACAAGCAAGCAAAATACGACCAGAGACATTGAAATTAAGAACAAATTGACAGCAACCAGA
>VMDR010026070.1:0-14182 GCA_007922815.1 Macrotus californicus
CCTTGCTCCCCTGTTGTTCCTCCCGGTTTATCTGCACACAACTGTGGGACCGCCTGGTTCGCTGCCTTGCCGAGAGTCCTCTCCGCCTGGCTGCCCATCTCTGCCTCTCCTACTGGTCTGGATGAATGTTTCTTTTTTAACTCCTTGGTTGTCGGACTTTCATACAGTTTGATTTTCTGTCAGTTCTGGTTGTTTTTTTGTTTTTAAACTTGTTGTTGTCCTTCTTTTGGTTGTGCGAGGAGGCACAGTGTGTCTACCTATACCTCCATCTTGGCCAGAAGTCTCTTTCTTCGCTGTCTTATAATTTTCTGAGTACAGATCTTTTACATTCTTGGTTAGGTTTACTCTTAGGTATTTTATTCTTTTTGAAGCAACTATGAATGGGGTTGTTTTCTTAATTTCCCTTTACGTTAGTTCATTCTTGGCATATAAGAATGCAGCTGATTTTTGGATATTAATTTTGTATCCCGCTACTTTGCTGAATTCATTGATCAGCTCTAGTAGTTCCTTGGTGGAATCTTTGGGATTCTCTATGTACAGTATCATGCCATCTGCAAATAATGACAGTTTTACTTCTTTCTTTCCAATTTGGATGCCTTTTATTTCTTCTTCTTCTTCTTCTCTGATTGCTATGGCTAGGACTTCCAGTACAATAGTGAATAAGACAGGTGAAAGTGGACATCCCTGTCTGGTTCCTGATCTTAAGGGGAATGCTTGTAGTTTTTGCTCACTAGGTATGATGCTGGCCGTGGGTGTGTCATATACAGCTTAATTATGTTGAGATATGTTCCCTCTAATCCCACTTTACTGAGAGTTTTTATCATAAATGGGTGCTGGATTTCATTAAATGCTTTTTCTGCTTGTTGATGTGATCATGTGGATTTTACCCTTCATTTTGTTTATGTGGTGTATCACATTTATTGATTTGCGAATGTTGTACCAACCTTGCATCCCTGGCACATGGTGTATGATCTGTTTGATGCACTGCTGTATTGTGTGCTGATGTTTGTGGAAGATTTTAGCATCTGTGTTCTAAGGGATATTGACCCATAATTTTCAATTTGTTATAGTGTCTTATCTGGTTTTGGAGGTAGGATAATGGTGGCCTTGATTCGTATTTGTATTTACATTGCCCCACATTTGAACAGTGGAAGCTCTGCTATGGGTGTTTTATGTTTGCCGTTGTGATGGATGTCAAGTAATTTTATGTTACTTCCACTTCTGTTTCTCTAATTTTCAGTGAATTTGAGCATATTCATTTTTGATGGGCCTTTTGGGTTCGCTCACTCTTGAATTTTTCAGTTGTATCCTTTGCACGATTTTGTGCTCAGTTGTTAGCTTTGTCTGATTTTTAAGGGTGCTTTATATAAAACACAATCCTTTTCAAGAATATACTAGCACAAACATTTTTCCAGACATATTTATTGCTATTAACTGTGTTTCCGTACCTTCTGCCATACTGAAAAAAGTTATTTGTATATGGTCAAATATACCTGTCTTTTATTGTTTCTTGGTTCTTAGTAAGGACAGTCTCCCCAAACCATAGATTTTACATGTATTCTCCTAGATAGTTTTCTTCAAGTTTTAAAATAACTTTTCTTTTGAATTCAAATCTTCAATTTATTTGTAACTTATTTTTGAGTTTACTATAATATGGCAGTCCAGTTTTATTTTACACTTTAAGCACCCCTACATATACACTCTTTTATTATTTTTTATAGTTGTATTAGCTCTTCATTGGCATTCTTTTCCTATGTGACCTTGATAATCATTCTTGCTAATTCCAACAAAAACCCTGTTGGAACTCTAATTGGAACTACATTAAATTTGTATATTAAAATTTCTAGAATTAACATTTTTATATTGTCTTTCCTTCCAGAAGCATGATGTGAATTTTAATTGATTCAAATCCTGTTTGTTGTCTTTTAAAAGTTTTTTTCCCAGTTTTTTTTTCAACATAGATATTGAATCTATCTTGTTAAATTTATTTAGAAGTATTTAGAATCTTTGTCACTATCATAATTTGTATGGATTTTTTATTAGTGACATGAATGATTATATAGGCATAAGAAAGAACCTTGCAGACAGAATGTCCTGTCACTGGAACTCACAACAAATTGAAGGCTCCTTCTCATACTACCAGGAGGGAAAGGTGAATATGCATCTCTCTAAGACCATTAAGTTACGGTCTTCAGGAGATGTAAGGGGAGGGACAAGATGAGACTCTAGAAGACCTAGAAAAAAGGTAAATCTGAAAACACTGCTCTTTTAGCCAACCTCCTCATTTCAGGCTTCTAATTCATGTGACTTAACTAGACAGCAGTTCCAATAGTAAATGGACAGGTAGGAGACCATTACTAAACATGCATTAAACAATCCAAAACAAAAAATGTCCCAAAGAAGAATTTCTTCTGTTGTTTTTTTTCCCCTCTTAGAAATTCCTTTTTTAAAAAAATGATGGTGTAGTTTGGTGGTTTTGTTTTTGCAATGAATATCTTTTTGTTTTTGTTGCCTATTTCCACAGGTAGGTAATACAATAAGTGTACTTTCACTTTGTGTTTTCACAAATAATGAAAAGCATTTTAGCCCATCAGAGGCCAGAGCATTAAAATTGGCATGGCATGATTGAATAATATTGATATTCCACAGAATATTGGTTATCACTTGTGGAACAATAATTATTGTCCAGCACACTCTGCTCATATGCTTTGCAATGCATCTTTTCATTCAACCTTCAAAATAACCCTATCTTGTTTCTAACAATTAGGAAATTAAGGCTCAGAGAAATTTAAGTTACTTATCCAAGGTCACACAACTCGTTAATGACAAAGCTTCAATAAAAACCAAGTGGCTCACAAAGAAGATCTTACCACTATACTATATTCTTTCCGCACAAAGAATTTGAGGCAGAAATGCATAACTTACCCTCTAACCTCCATTTTCCCTTCCACAAAACAATGGATTTTTTAATAGATGCTATCATCCAGCTATAGATTCTCATTATGCAGAAAATTGAGATTATAGAATTTATAAATCAAGGGTCTTACATATAAAATATGCTTAAACTTGCTTTAAGTGATAAATAGATCTCTTACCCATGATTTTTATGTGCTTGCTTTGTCCTTAAATGTGGTCCTTGCTGTGCTGGGTTTTTATAGCACTTCCCTCTGTGGTTTCCAAGATAAACATCTACAATGTTTTGGAGGCTGTGAGGGTGCAAATAGAGAACCCATAGATTATTAGTAGTAGAATATGAGCAAGAATGATAAATAGAATGTGAAATAATAGAATGCGGAATAATAGAATGTGGTCATTTGAGTTTATTGAGTCTATTCATTGAAACTGTTGTTGCTATTCTTTCAGACTATATAAACAGTGGATTTAAGTGTTCTTCAAGACTTTCCTACAAGTCTTTCATGATAGAGAAAAGTAGAGCTGCTCTGGATAAGGAGGGGGTGGGAACCTGGGACTCTGGCCTGAGACCCCCTCCCATTCACCTCAGTCACCTTCTTGGATCCTGGGGTTCTGCAGCTTAAAGTCATTGGTTTAGATTTTAAACTTGTTTTTAGCATAATAATAACCACAGGAACTTTAAAATAACAGTTTGGACCAAGTTTTAGAATTACTATTATAGTAAGTGATCTAATAAAACAGTCCTTCCCTGAAAGATGCCCGAGAAATTCTCTACACAGTTTACTTGGAGGATTATGGGGTGTGGCTGTGGGGGAGATTACAATTATTTTTTACTTCCTACCTTCTGTTCTTTCTTTTCCTTCCTTCCTTCCTCCCTCCCTCTTCCTTCCTTCCTTCCTTCCTCCCTCCCTCCCTTCCTCCCTCCCTTCCTTCCTTCCTCCCTCCCTCTTCCTTCCTTCCTTCCTCCCTCCCTCCTTCCCTTCCTTCCTCCCTCCCTCTTCCTTCCTTCCTTCCTTCCTTCCTTCCTTCCTTCCTTCCTTCCTTCCTTCCTTCCTTCCTTCTTTCCTTCTTTCCTTCTTTCCTTCCAAGTGGCTGAGTTGAATGTTTTATATTTCTACAGAACATTCCCAAGATGAGATTTCAAAGTGCATCCAAGGTTGGATCTTCTGGGGAGAAAGAAGATATAGTAATGCTTTCTCAGAGCTGGGTCTGGTTAGCTTGCTTGACAGCAGAGTGGAAAACCCTGGTCTGAACCTTGGAGATACGGGCTCTAATCTTAGGACATTATCTAATTGTGTTCTAAGCTTCTTTGGCCCTTCTCCCTCTCTGCTTCTTGCCTCACCTTGAGCTGGTTGCCTCTCAGCCAAGTGAACTATATCATAGAATTAATCGTTAATAGTAACTGTATACTGTATGTCACATTACTGTAAGACACTAAGATTTCCCCCTTTTAGAGATAAGAAAACAGTAATAGAGATATAAGTAGCCCAAAGTTTTGCAGATTAAGGGGTAGTGTACTCAACTCCAGAACCCGCATTTTAAGAGAATGTGTTATCCTGCCTATACAGTTTCGTATTTCTTCATTTACTGAACAAACTTGCACGTTAACTTGTTTCTAATCTTGAAAGAGAACAAGTTACGCTTTTCATGACACTGTCAAAAAACAAAAACAAAAACAACCCCGAAAAGTCATTTGGGGGATCTACAAGATTATTCGTGTTGTTTGATAAAGCCACATCAAAGAAAAGGTAAATTAATTTAAAAGTTCGCAGAGTTTTTCCAGTGTGGGGGCCTCGTTTGTCCTGTATCCGGTGGCCATCCAGGGAAAATACAAAAAAAGAAAATGAGAAAACTCTTTGACCGCCACTAAGCCGGTGTTCCAGGAGGTGCGGCGAGGCGGGGGAGGGGGAGGTGGACCCGCTTTAAGTGAGGGGTTCTGCTCCGCGTTCTCCGCTGGGCACTCCCACCAGGAGCTCGGTGGGCGTGGCGGGAAGGACCAGGTCCATTCCCTGAGCGCTATGCAAATGACATGCAAATCAGCGCGTGTAAGCCTGGGTCCGCAATTCCAGTCCGGACTTGGAGCTTTGCGCTCTCAGTTGCTGGCGCTCTCAGTTGGTCTCCTACTCGCGTGCAGTTGCTCCGGATTCTCCCACTTGCTCACTCTCTCGCCGGGCTACGCATCCCTGTCCTGCTCGGTCCCGCCTGGGACACGCGTCCCTCGGTTCCTGGCACCACCTGGTGAACAGCTGGCGGCGGAGCGAGCGCTGAGCCTCGGCTCCCCGGCCGCCTTCGCCTCGCGGGTGAGTGAGCCCGCTCCACGCTTTTGTCCAGGCGCGGCCCTAGGGAGTCACTTTCCAAGGGTGGGGGTAGGGGGAGAGACCCTGCCTCGGAAGCCTGCCCCTGACTCCCCTGTTGGAGAGAGGTTCCTGTGTGTGGCGAGGAATTGGGGAAGGGGGCGCGTAAGGGGACAACCCCAGGACTCCAGGCAGCCTGGGTTTTCTTTAGGGAGATGAGGTGCTGGGGGACAGTGATGCTGTTGTCTCTATTAGCGTCATCCGAAGGACTTGTGTTTGATTTGAGGGGTTCGAATGGCCGCTAGCCCCCCAAGAAAGAGAGGTGGCTCTTCTTCCAGCTCCCCAGCCCCTGGCAGGAGGACTTCGTGACGGCAGCCGTGGGGCCGGGGTGACATGTTAAAGTCCTCCAAGCCCAAATGTGAGACCGAGAAGGTAGGGCAGTGAATGCGGCTTCAGGGTCCCAAGGAAAACTGGGGTATCGGGCGTTGCCGTCCTGCTCTCACTCCCTGCTCCCCACTTAAAACCCCTCTCCCGCGCTGCCTCCTTTGCTGCATCTGGGGTTCCATGGTTGAAGGACCCTTGTTTGCAGATGATTGAGGTTGGAAAGTTTTGAGTAAACTAAGTCCCAGATGTTAACTGTCAGTGGTTGAGGTATAGCTCCCTGGAACTTGTGCCCCTATCATCCTTCAGGAGCCAAAAGACTGAATTTAGGAGCGGTCTGGTAGACGCAAAGAAGGGCTGGTGGGGAGAAGTTTTCCAGGACTTTTGTTGTTGTTTTTGCGGCGCGCACCCTGTACATGGTAACCTAAAGGAGAAAGACCCCGCCCCTTTGGGGCCCGGAAGGGGTAAAAGTAGCTGTTTCCATTCCAAAGCTGGATAGACATGGGGATAGCTGGATGGAAGCTGGGCAGTGGGCATAGTGCCAGGCCACTGGTTTTCACCATCACTCCTCTCCCCATGTTCAAAGAGCAGGGTGCCTGCAATGTCCTCTTCTCCCCAGCCTTGGGGAACCTGCTGTAGAGCTGCACCCCCGTCCAAGTGGGGCAGTAGGTTCTTCCCTGCCTTAATGGAGCCCTTTTGGTCAAAATGTACAACTGTCAATAAATTACTTCCAAGTGGGGAGCTTGAGAAGATCATTTGGGGAGTCCCCCCCCATTTCAAAGCATTAGCTACCCACAATACAAGCCTCGGGGAGTGGGGGGAGTACAGGTGCTTCTGGTGCCCCTACTGTGTTCCTCAAAAGCATTTCGGGTTCTAGGAAAATAGTTTTTGTTTTTCTCACTCTCTTTCTCCCCCATCCCTTCTTTTTTTCTCTTAGTTTCTTGACCTTTCCTTCTGTTTTCTGTGATCCTGTCCTGGTCTCTTTCCCTGCCTTGCACACTGCAGGGACTGGCCCCACAGTGCCCTTGGCCATCATTGAATGTGGTCTCCTGGTGCCCAGAATGAAGTTGGCCCTCTGTGTCTCACCCTCAGTGGGCCAAGAGCCTTGAGCCAGAGTACATAGGGTAGGAGCCTGGGCAGTTGGTCCTGGGCGGGGAGTGGCTGGATGCTGGGTGCTGGATTAGGTAGTGGGTACGCTGGGGGCTAACATAAGAGCATTTTCACCAGGATGCGCATGTCTGCCTCCTCATTGATTGAACATACAAAAGGATGCTGGTCCTCACACAGCACTAGGCATGAGCTTGGAGAACCACCCTGCAGTGGTGAAGGGTTAATGTGTTTGGTTTCTATGTGTAGTAACTGACTAGCTGCGGCCTTGCAGTCATTTTTCTTCGTGTGAGGTTTACTGACCTCACATCAGGAGACTGTTTCCCTGGGGGGCCAGATATTGGGGGACATGTACGGAGAAGACCAGGCCCTTGGGAAGGTCCTGGTCTAATTGGTAGGTCAGGTGGAGTGACCTTAGGCAGATGCAGTCACTTCAGTACAGGGTGAGGGGCCCGGGAATCTGCTGGGAAGGCTCATCGGAAAGGAAGCTGGCCCCAGATGGTGCTGAGGGGAGAGGGGCCTGCCCATGCAGTGCCAAAGGTGAGGGAGGGGTTTTGATCCTGGCTGGGGAGGTCTTCTCTAGTCTCAAAGGAATAGATTGTGAATGCTCCGGAGTCACCATGTACTCAGTGGCTACAAGAATAACCCCTTGCTTTTCCCCCAACAATATGAGCCTAGAGTCTGCGAAACAGACCTAGTTGATTTATTGGCTCTTTGCCTGGTAAGAGTCAGGAGGTGGCAGTTTGAGAATGTAGCCCAGCCTGGGGTTGGGGGTTCATGGGAGACCCTATGAACATGTGAGTTTTATTTACTATCTTTCTAAGAACATTTCTTGGTATTCTGGATATATATATCAAGGCCACTTGAAAACCTAAAATGCCCTTCCTCCAACTCAAACCAACACACACTGATTGGAAATTGTTCTTAAAAGTTTCTTGTCCTATCCTTTTTGTAAATGGAATAACATTCAGAAAACAACCCTTAGAAAGTAACCTTTTCCAACAGAAGACATTATCCTCTCCCAACTTGACCATGGAGTCATTTTCCTCTGACCGACAGAAGGTACACCCAGAGGACCTGAGGTAGGACCATTTGCATGGAAAATGCACAAGTGGACATGGGTGGCAGGTGGGCTCAGAATCAAGGAACCATTCAGCCAGTAATCCAGAGTGAGGACATGGCAGATGGGGCTGGAATAGGCTCCATGCCATGTGACTTCTGCCCCATCCTGCCACTCACCTACACCCCTACCCCACAAGCACAGAAAGGGGAATGTGCTGGGCTGGGCTCTGCTGCGTGAGCCACTCACCCCTCCCACCTGTGCCGTCCCATGGATGACTCCTCTGTCTCTTTGTTGAGTTTTGGCTTCATGCTTTTGTTTGTTTTGAACCAATATGTTGAGCAAGTAAATGTAGTTTTCCTTATAATCTTCAGGTGAGTGGACCTTGGTGTTTGCCACTATAAGCCGACAAATGCATCTCTCCTGTCTGGCTGTACGCAAGGGCTGCGGCTGTTGTTGAATGGACAGTGACGGCGCGCCCAGTGGGGCTGGGGTGGGAGGAGAGCCAGTAAGAGTTGCTCCCCGTTTACTGCTGGTGGGTTGGGGATAAGGCTGCATTTCCAGATGCTCACACCACCTTCTTTTCATTGCCATCCTGCTCACGGTCCCTTGGTATCTGAGGGTAAATGCTCACAATAGGCACCCCACTAGGGAGCTGTGGGAATTTTAGTGTATATCCGGCTTCTCAAATTTCCCATTGTCCCCATCCCACCACTGCTGGTACTTCTGTCTCCCTTTCTCTTCTCCCCTTTTCTCTTGGATCCTGAGTGCAGAGCCCGCTGGAGACAAAAGAAATGGGATGAGGATAGGATTTTCTTTTCTTTCAGATCTGCTCCTTGATTCCTTCCTCCTCTCCCCTCCTCACCCTGGGCCCCCCAGACCTGATGCTCATTTGTTAGTGTAGAACCTGAGTGATTTCTCACAGGTTTTTTGGGAACCAAACACCTACAGTTTTCATAGTTGCTATCTCATGGCTGAAAATGCTCTTTATCTTTTTTGTTTTCAGAGATTGAGTGAGAGTAGCTCTCCTTCAGATTTGTGGCAGGAGGAAGCAGCACAAGGGGAGAATGTGATCATAGGTGTTAAACTCGGTCACAGAGCCATCTTGCTCACTGACTAGCTGGAGTTCATGGGCAATGTATTTAACCTCAGTGAATGACTTCAGTTTCCTCATCTGATAATGAGGATGGTTATAAAAATGAAGTGAATATGTGACCATAAAGAGGCACAAAAGAAGGAATAGCTGTTACCCTACATGCCAAGTATTATTCTCTATGCCTATGGAATGACCGATAGATCAGCCAACAAACATTACTTCTGGACCTATTCTCCATCTAGCCCTGTGGAGGGTTACCAAACAAAGGCAGTGAGCTCAAGAGACTGGGTTTTTGTGGAGAATCAGCTAACACATGTGAAGTGATTAGAAAACAGGGAAAAGTTCTGTGGTACAGACTCAATTAGGGAACTTTTGGTTGGCAAGAAATTCACGGGCTGGAGTGGTCAGGAAAGGCGTCCAAGATGAGGAGGTGGGAGGTGGTCATGAGCAGAGGGAGGGCAGGCATCGGCCAGGGGAAAGGAAGGCTGGCAGTCTCTGTGCCCGTGTTCAGAGCTCTCAGCTCCTCCCTTGGTGGAACCCGGTGCTGCGCCTTTGACCCTGTGGTGAGCTGTCAACCATGCAGACCTGCTTGTCCTGAGATTTATTCTGAGGTGGTTTTCAGTCCAGGCTTGTTTTTCCTCTGGTGCCCAGGATAGTCCTGGAAAAATTTTGTTTTAATTTTATACTGGATCAAAAAGAATGAGAAGCAAATGTACAGCCAGAGTGAAAGCCCAGTCCCATGGAAGACTTTTAGGTTTCTAGGGCTATGTGTTCTTTCCTTATGCTTCATTTATTGTAGCTCATTCCCCAGTTCTGAAATGGCCGGCGTTAGGGCTGCAGGAGACCAGTCCACCTGACACCTCCATTATACTGAGGGGGAAACCCTGGCCCAGGAGGCCCAGTTATTGAGGCTGGGGGCAAAACTGGAAAGAGCCAGGATCTTATCACCCACCCTGGTGGAGGATGGTCATGGAAGTGGGAAGGCCTGACCTAGGCCAGAGGAATGGATGCTAATTGGTTCCATCGCATGCTCCACCTGGTTCTCCAGAGTCCTTAAGGTCTCTTCTCTGTAGTCTGGTGGTCTCTGGGGAGCAGGGGTGAATGTTACTTTATCTCTGTGACTCTGTGATTACTACCGTCTGTTTGGCCCCAGGTGCCTTGTATCTATCTGTCCATATAAACACTACCTACCCTAAAGTCCTGACCCCCATCCCACCTAAGATTCAGACTCAATACCTGTTGCTGACACTATATTCTGGGTCTGCCTTGACTCTGGATGCACCATCCATCACAGGAATTTTCACCCTTATGAACACTTCAAGGCTCTGGCCATCTCCACTGACTCTGGCAGGAGTACCCTTCTCCTTTTCCAGGGCTAGACTAGATGGCGTGTTCTCCAAGGCTGTGTGAAAAACCAGGAAGAGGCCACCATTTGGGGTCAGCCCCAGTGCTGTCCAGGTCTCTGTGTGCATCTGTAAATGCAGAGAGGAACCCCTTCTTTGCTTACCTGAGGGGGCTGTGGGCAGATGAACAAGTGTTCAGTTACCTTTTCTTATGATGTCGTTGTAAGGTTTGGTGTCCCACTAGGCTATGAGCCCCTGAGGGCAAAGGCCATGGTTCGTCTTTATGTCCTGACGCTCACCTCAGTGACTTACTACAACTTGGACATCTGAGCTGAAGGACTGGCTAAAGAGGTGGATGGAGGTGCTCAACAAAAGATTCTGAAGGGTTTGCCCTCTGCTGGCATTTTCCCTCATTTTCCTCACTTCTCCAATTTCCTCTTTATGCTCAGGTGTAACTGTTCTAATCTTTCTCCTGAACTTTATGTATTTGTCCTGCTAAGTACTAAGCCTGTTCGTAGATCATGCCTGAAATGGATCTATTCCTCCCTTTCCCCATTCTCCAAGTTAAGTTCCCATTCGATATTTTTGTGTTGGTGGTCATTTTCATAATCACTTGGTTGCCAACCTCGTGGAAATCAGTACATTAATGAGGAGGCAACAGAGTGTTTCAGAGTGTAGCTGGAGGAACACAGCCCTTGCCTGGTAGCTTGCCTCTTGTTACTACCAAAAGCATCTGTCTTCGCAGGGGAGCCTCACGGTGGGCGTGGTGCAGTCAATGCAATGGCTGCCGATTTTACCCTTTTGTGTTTTAACCAGTGGTTTTTTAGGGGGAGCCAGGCCTTTCATAGTGATTGGGCAGCTACCTAGGGCACCGGCAGGTGGTAGATGACAGCAGGGGCTCAGCCACTCCTCCTGCGGATGGTCTGGTTATCTCAGTCCGAGAAAGCCTTGGCTTTGCTTTTGTATTGTTGCTCCTGGCCAGGCCTTCACTGGTTCACCCTTGGACTATTAACTATGGCTTCTCTGTGACACAAACACATCTGACACTTGAGTGCTTTGCTAATCTTAAAACACAGTCTAACAGTGTCACTCCATCTCCAGAAACCTTTAGTGGCTCCCAGCTTCCCACAAGGCAACTTGAACCCAAAGTTCAAGGGCCTCCGGCATTTGACCTCCAAACCAATGAGGCTCGTTAACTTGTCGTCCCTGAACCCAACTTACACTTTCCTGTCTCTCAGCCTTTGACTTTGAGTTTATCCGCTCCTGGAATATTCTTCACTTGCCGCTTTGACTGACAGTCCTGCATTTGCCCAGAAGCCTGTCAGGCACCACTCTCTAAACGGGGGCTGTCTCTAACCTCTTCAACTTCAAGATGTCTTCCTTATTGGAATGTCTGTAGCAATTAGTCCCGGTAAAATTGTTTTGAATGTGACAAGGCATGTGTTATTATCAAATGTCTATATCTTTTATTTAGTTCTTTTCATGCTAAAATTTTATACCTACAACCACATTGAAAAACACTTCGTGGGAAGGACATGCCTAATGCCTCTCTTTCCTCATAGCAGTGGTCCCAGAGCTGGGTGATACAAAATCCTTTCCGGAGCCTCATTTATAAAATAAGCCACACCTCCCTAGCCCCCAGCCCAGCACCTGGGTGGGCTCAGGGAATTTCTGGTTTTACAAAGCTCCCCAGGTGTTTCCAATGTCAGACAGATTTGGGAATCAGTCTTGGGTGCTTTTTCACTGTGTAATTACTTCTTTGATTTGCGTACTAGGAAGGATTGTTCAAAATTAACAGAAACCGTCTCAGGCTAGCTGAAGAGAAAAAAATAGGAGATGATATTCAGCATTTTCTTGATTCCAAGTTACCGTTGACTTTAAGATTCATTTCATTTTATTGTTTCTCAAGGAAAAAGTGCTTCTTTTACTATACACAACTTTAGAAAAAAATTTAAATTACAATTTTATTCACAAAATTGTGTACCACTTTCTTCATTATTATCAGGATAAAAATATTAAGATCCTTCTGAACTGTGGTTGTCTATCAGAGTTACACATGATTTCAAGATGAAATGCTAGTTTTCATTATCTACATTCATAACTTTTTTAAAAACAGATTTTATTTATTTATTTTTAGAGAAGGAGGAGAAAGGGAAAATGAGAAGGAAAGAAACGTCAATGTGCGAGAGAAACATCAGACATCAATCAGTTGCCTCTTGCACGCCCACATCTGGGGACCTGGCCCAGGACCCAGGCATGTGTCCTGACTGGGTATCAACCAGTGACCTTTCACCTTGTGGGATGACCTTCAACCAACTGAGCCACACCAGTCAAGACTGTGTTCATGACTTTTTAATTCCTTGAGTTCATCCTTGAATTCCTGGGATAAATATTTGGTCATGACATGTAGTTTTAAAAAATACTCTGTTAGCTTTGCTTTTCTAATATTTTATTGTGTTTTTTTATTAATCATCACAAGTGAGGTTGTAACTATTAATTATCTTTGTATTCTGATTTTGATGGCCACATTTAGCATCTTTAGGATTGACAGCAGAATTCAGAGGAATGATAAAGTATACCATGATTTTATCTATGTTACCTTTAGGCTAAACTTAAGAGTTCTTTTTTCTCTATAAGTAAATATTGTAATATTGCTAAAAGTGAAATATCTTCTCCTGAAAGTTAACTGAAGGCTTTGAAAAAATTATTGTTCAGTACCCAGTGATGACCTGTTGCACATGAATCAATCACACCAATGTTTCCTAACATGAAGAGTTGGTGCTTTGTTCTGATAAATTTGGCAGTTTCTACTGTCATTTGATTCCATTGCTTGTCAAGTGGCAGGCATTGTTTTAGGTACACACTAAGTTTTCTTTTTGATGCTGCATTATAATGGAGTCTTTCTGAAGACATTTTTCTTTCTCATTTTTTAAAAGAATGGAGGTGTAATTGACATCCAAAAAGTTCCCCATTTTAGTATGTAGTTCTGAGTTTTGACAATCATATATAGTCATACAAGCACCTCCACAGTGAAGATACAGACCAGTTCCATCACCCACTGAAATTTCTTGTGCACTTATGTGGTTAGCTCTTCACCAATTGAGGACCCTGGGAACCGCCCTATGATGCTGCCTGTTCAGGATGCTGTGTGAACAGAGTGTGATGTAGCCTCCTTTCACTTAGCACAGTGTTCTTGAGATTCATCCATGTAATTGGGTGTATCAGTAGGTTGTTCCCTTTTGTTGCTGAATATCATTTCACTATGTGGAAGTACCACAATGGGTTTATTCACCAACTGAAGGACATTTGGGTTGTTTCCAGTTTGGGGTGAGCTAAATAACTGATTATAAATAATAAATGCTTAGTGTATAGGTTTTCATGTGAACATATATTTTCAAATGATATGTTTTCAAATATTTTCACTTGGGTAAATACCTAGGGGTGGGACTGCTGGTATTACGGTAAGTGTGTTATAATAAAATACCAAACCAAAGTAGCTGTACCATTATGCATTCTCACTAGCAATGCATGAGGACTAGGGTTTTCACATCCTAGTTGGCATGTACTACTTATTAGATTTTAAAGTTTTAGATATTCTAGTAGATATAGTTTTGTCGTTGTCATTTTAATTTGCATTTCAATAGTGACTAGTGATGCTGAGCATCTTTGTTATTTGGCTTATTCCCAATCTGTGTGTTGTCTTTGGTGAAGTGTCTTTAAGTCTTTTGTCTCAGTTTTATCGATCTTAATGATTGGGATTTGAGATACAATTCTTTTTATATTCTGGACATGAGTCCTTTATTAGGTACAAAATATTTGCCAACAATATATTCAAAATATATTCAAAATACTTTGTTGGCAAATATTTTCTCATTTTCTAGTTCTTGTCTTTTCATGCTCTTAAAATGTTTATTATTGCAGAGAAGTTTTCAATTTTAATGAAGTGCTGTTTATCAAATTTTAAAATTGTATTCTTTTGGTTTCGTAT
>VMDR010026071.1:0-14185 GCA_007922815.1 Macrotus californicus
TAAAGTAAAAATGTGGAGGGAACTGAAAAAGATAAGTATAGAATGCTATGGAAGCATATAACAAAGAAATGTTATGTCAGGGAAGTCTTCTCTGAGGACATAATGTTTAAAACCTAAAGGTGTCATTATCTAATACTTCACCTAGGGCTGACTTGGTATATATAAACACCAAAAAGCAGTCCGGCAGGCACTAAGCAGATAAGACAAATAAATACATTTCCTCAATTCTAAAATGCCATAATCTTATAATATACTAGCAATTATCGGGGGAGGGGGGTGCAAATATAGCCACAAGATATTAAATAGGATTCAGCACAAAATTTAAATAAAATTTAAACACAATTCATTCAATATTTACTGAACATCTATACTTCTAACCAATATTAGGAACTGATGACTGAATGGTAAGATAGCCAGTTGGTCCCTGCCCCTCACGATGGTTTTAGTCTAAAACAGCACAAATGAAACTACACACCATCGCCCTTCTGCACAAGGAAAACCTACTCTGATTGTACGTAGCAACCTGCTTTGTCCATACCTGTACCAAGCACTGCTGACAGGAAAACGCATTAGAGACGATCTAATAATTAGCAACAGTAACAACTATATTTAAGCACTTATAACACCAGGCACTGCTCTAAGTACTTTATACCAGTGGTTTTCAGCTAGGGGTGATTTTGTCTCTTAGAAAACATTTAGCATGACAATAAACTCACAACTATCAACTACTGAACCTAAAATAACAAAAACAAAGCAAACAACTAGAACAGGAACAGAATCACAGAAATGGAGGTCACATGGAGGGTTATCAGCGGGGAGGGGGTAAAATGGGAGAAAAGGCACAGGGAATAAGAAGCATAATTAGTAGGTACAAAATAGACAGGAGGAGTTAGGAATAGTATAGGAAATAGAGAAGCCAAGGAACTTACATGTACGATCCATGGACATGAACTAAGGAGTGGGCGGGGGGGGGGGTGTGCAATGCTGGAGGGAATGGGAGTACTGGGTGGAGGAAGATAAAGAGGAGGAAAAAATGGGGCAGCTGTAAGAGCATAATCAATAAAATATATGTAAAAAAAAAAGAAAATATTTACCAATGTCTGGAGCCTTTTTGGTTGTCATGGGTGGAAGGGGGTGGTAGTGGCACCTAGAAGTTGAGGTCAGGAGTGCTACTAAATATCCTACAATGCACAGGGGCACCCACATCCCCCTCCACCCTCATGCATACACAAAACAAAGAATTATGAAGAGCAAAATGTCAACAGTGCTGAGGTTGAGAAACCTTGCTTTAAACATATCAGTTCATTTGGTTCTCTCAACAGCTGTATGAGATAACTACTATTATTATCACCATTTTACAAGTTAGGAAATCGAGGTACCAAGAGGGTAAGTACTTGCTTCAGGTCTTACAGCTATAAAGTAGCAAAACTAGGAATCAAATTCAGACGATTTACTCTGGAGTTCATATTCTTAATCATTACCCAACAGTCCACAGTGCTTCCCATGGTAGGAGACAGGTTAGAAATAAGAATCTGGAAAAGGCGTCATCTGACAGAGAGGTGTGAGAATTCTGAGTTGGAATGAAAGAGCTAAGAATTTTCTAGAAAGCATTAAGTTGTATATTTTTTATAATAATAAAAAGTGTTGTAAATGAAATTCTATAGATGAGATAAAAGGAGTCCCTTCAGTCAAAAATGTAATACAGAGACAAAACAATGTTCACAATTTGCTTATCTTCCACTGATTAGCACTGTAACTTGAAAACCAGTTCCCTTTCTCTGGGATTCTGTGCCCTTAACCTGAATAAAATCAAAGTGGCCTAGATTATTTCTCTGGTTTTGAGCTAGAACCTTGAAAGGGGTTGTTATGTTTTTCATAAATTTATTTCTTAGAATGGTTTTAAATTTACAGAATTATTGTAAAAAAACAGTAGAGGTCCCATATACCCTCTACACAGTTTCTCCTATTATTTTTTAAAAGATTTTTATTTATTTATTGTTGGAGAAGGGAAGGGAAGGAGAAAGAGAGGGAGAGAAACATCGATTGGTTGCCTCCTGCATGCCTCCAAATGGGGACCTGGCCCACAACCCAGGCATGTGCCCTAAATGGGAATCAAACCAGTAACCTTTCAGTTTGCAGTCTGGTGCTCAATCCACTGAGCCACACCAGCCGGGGCAGTTTCCCCTATTATTAACATCTTACATTAGTTTGGCATATGTTAATGAACTGACATTGATGCACTAACTAAAGTCCATGCTTTGTGCAGATTTCCTTAGTCTTTACAATGCCCTTTTTCTGCAAGATTCCATCCATCAAAGGCACCGCATTACATTTAGTCATTAGACTTTCCTTGGTTTTGATGACCTTGTCAGTTTTGAGTACTGTATTTCCCCCCCCTCGTGATTAGACTGGAGTTATGGGGTTTGGGGAGGAAAACCACAGAGATAGAGTTCCATTTTCATCACATCAAATCAAGTGTACATACTACCAACTATCACTGTTGAGGCTGACCTTGATCGCCTGGGTGAGGTAGAGTCTGTCAGGTTTCTTTACTGTACAGTTACTCTTTCCTCTCCTCCCCATCCTGTACTCTTCAGAAGAAAGTCCCTATGTAAAGCCCCCACTTAAGAAATGGGGAGTCATGCTCCACACCTCCTTGATGACACAGTAGCTGCATAAATTACTTGAAATTCTTCAGGGGAGATTTGCCTCTTCTCCCATTTATTTAATTATTCCATCACTTACTTACATCTGTATGGACTCATGGATATTTATTTTATACTTTGGGTTATAATCTAATACTTTTTATTTTCTTGTCCACGTTGTTTCAGCTTTAGCCATTGGGGAGCTCTTGCACTCAGCATCCCCACTGTTGTGAGTATTTTTGTTTTGTCTTTAGCACTTCCTTACTTTCTGGCACAAGAATACCCCAGGTTCATCTCGTACACTTCCTGTCCCAGTACTATAATCAGGCCATTTCCCAAAGAGCTCTGGTTCCCTTTGTAGGCAAACAGTACTGGGAACCAAGACTTGAGAGGTAGGTGTACTTGTTGCTACGAGGGGTACACTGAGTCTGTAACTTTTCATCTAACAGAACAAGGAAATTAATGAGTATAGTACCTGTGTCCATACATTTATAAAAATATGCATATGGCCCTGGTTGGTGTGGCTCAATGGGCTGAGCGTTGGACTTCGAACAGAAAGACCGCCTGTTCTGTTCTCAGTCAGGGCACATGTCTGAGTTGCAGGTCAAGTCCCCTGTTGGGGGCACGTGAGAGATAATTGATCCATGTTTCTCTTACACATCAATGTTTCTCTCCCTCTCTTCCTCCTTCCCTTCCCTTTCTCTAAAAATAAATTAAACCTTAAAAAAAATATTCACCTATAAGTGGAACCTAATCAACAAAACAAACAAACAAGCAAAATATAACCAGAGACATTGAAATTAAGAACAAACTGACAATAACCAGAGGGGAGGGGGGAAGAAATAAAGGGGAGAAAAGGTGGAGGGCGGGGTTTTGGGAACATGTGTAAAGGACACATATACAAAACCAAAGCCAGGTAGGATCAAGGGTGGGAAGTGGGGATGGCTGGGGTGGGTGGGAGTGGTGGGCGGGAAATGGAGACAAGTGTACTTCAACAACAATAAAACAAATGTGGGAAAAAAATGAAATCAATAAAAGTAAAATTATCCTCTGGTGAGGATTAAAAAGAATGTGCAGATGTACTTCTATATGTAGCCATCAATACCTATTTTAAGCTAAACGAGCTCATGCTAATGTTTCCAACTGAAATTCATCACCACGTAGATAATTCTAGCCTCCTCCCCAAAGAGGGCTTTTTAATAATTCTAATTATGTATGGTGCACTGGCTTCATTCCAGGACTTAACTTTCTGAGTTAAATTAATGGCTCTATTGGTATCTGTGACACAGTCAGAGGAAAGATTCTTGAATTGGATGACAGGGTATGCGTCTAGAACACCCCTTAAAAGGGGTTAAAAGCTATCGATATTTTAGGTTGCTTAACTAGTTCACTTCTCTGTACACTAAGATTATTTGCCTAACTCATGGGATGGACGTGAAGATGACCTGTGTCAATATGGTTTTCTTAAGCATTTTTATTTAATATTATCTTGGGGCTGCATTCAGCTACAGTAAGCTGAGTGCCAATTCTGTAATAAATATTAGAGCATTTGTAACTGCATAGAAACTTCATTTCTTTAATGTGACCTTTTCTCCTTTCTTTGTGATTCAAACTGGCCTCACTGCCCCTAGAAATGTTGCAGATGTGGCTGCTGTGTCACTGTTTTTGTCATTAGGTGGCATACACTCAGCGTTCTGGCTGGGATCTGGATGACTGACGATCTGACACGTGGAGAAGAAAAATAAAACTGGCCTCACCCAGCAGCCTGATTCACCTGCCTTCTTATCCCTTAATCATTAAGCCCTCAGAACAATGAGGTTCTGGCTGGCATCATATAATCTTAGGAATCCATCAGGTGGCTGACATCAGAACCAGACGCACGGAGCAGCGACTCCTACCCCTAGCACTTACCAAACAAGAGGGACCACGACCCTGACTCCCTTAGTCAGCACGATTAATAATGACCCATGGCTTGGAAGCCTTTGGGAAGCCAGGTATTGGAGCATTAGCTCATCTGTCTTCTGGCTTGGGCCACCTTCTAAAAACAAACCCTTACTTTCCTTTTCTTGCTGCAAACTCCTGTTCATGTCTTCTTGGGCTCTGATACAAGCAGGCAAACGGACTCCCTGGTACGCTAACACATCTTTCTCTTACCATTCAAAATGCCAGGGTGGTCTTCTCTATGGATCTATGTCTTTGTTCATCATTTACGGGCTGTAAATGCCTCGGCAGTAGATTTCATTGACTGTTAGTACTATTCTGAAGCCTACAATACTGAGTAGCAGGCCAAATGCGGTTTAAGTAGCTGACAGAGGAACAGAAAACACTGAGGCCTAGGTCACTTGGAGACCACAATGGCTGTTGACAAACTGCCCCTGGAGAAATACCTGACTCGAAAGAAAAACATTATGCCGACAAAGACGAAAGGAATTGGACACTGGGTTAGGTGCGATGTTGTACATTTGAACTCATTTAATCCTGTTTCAACTCTAAACGGGGTCTTACTCTCACTTTTCTCAGAAAAATTTAGAATCGGAGAAAAACTGAGGAGCTGACAATAGGCGGATGCGAAATTCCAGCGAACGGTTCAATCACGCCCTCCGTGCCTCCGCTCTCCACCGATCCCTCAGGGAGTCAGCGCCGCAAACCAGGCCGCGGCCGCCCGCCAGCCCGCCGAGGACTCGGCACTCACCCTCGGCGCTGTCGCGCGTCCGGTGGAAGTCCTCGGAGCGGTCGTCGCGGAAGGCCCGGCAGAGAGAGAGGCAGAGGAAATCAAGCATCCAGCCGCCAGCTACCGCCTCGGCCTCCGCCACCAAGCCCGCATCGTTCTCTCTCTCCCGGACCCCCGTCTCAGACTGACACTCGAACAGTTCCTGGCAGTCGAACGACTCCTCATGATCTTTCGCCCTTTCCCACAGCCGCTCCTCTGACGGTCCCGCATCCTCTCCGTCCGCACGCCCCCGGAAGCTGGGGGACCCTCCGCCACTGCACCCCGCCATGTTCAACCACTGGCGCGGGTTTTGCTACTTTGAACTCTGGTCGACGATTGGCTTGCGCTAGAGGACGGGGGTGGTGCCACGGCCGGCTCTTCCGCAGGGGATTCTCCAATCACACCGCCAGGGTGGGCGAGCGGCTCGAGCCTGATTTTTGATTGGCCTACACCTGCTATCGCCTCGGGAAGTTAATTTCCTGTCACTATAGCGCCGGGCTTTTTCGGTAAACTAGGTAACTCCAGATTGGGAGCGGACAGAGGTACGTGATTGGAACTTGACTCTATTATTCAAGCGTAACACTTTAGACCCTAGTAGTCACCTAACACTACTACGCGAGCACAAACCAAAACTGTTACAACTGTTTTACATTCGTGCTTCTCCAACCTTAATGTGCATCAGAATAACCCCCGGGACTTGATAAACACAAGTTGCCGGGCTTCACCCAAGTGTCCGTTCTGTAGGTCTGGGTTCGGGTCCCTGAATTGGCAATTCTAACAAGTTCCCAGGTGATGCTGAGGCGGCTTCTTTGGGGACTACATTTTGATAATCGCTACTCCAGAATAGAAATAAGCTATACAATGCAGCTTATTCTGAAATTTGAAATTTACCTACAACTTGGTGATGGTGGGGAGGAATTTGGTTATGCTGTGTTTCTCTATGTAGATGATAGTACGTGAGTGTATCCACTTTATAGAAATTCATTGAACGTGATTTATACACTTTTCAATAATGTGTGTCATATTTGAATAAAAAGTTTACTTTAAAAACCTTACTGTTTATAACACAGCCAACATTATCAAAGCCTTTATGTGTTTTAAATTTACACATTATTGCCTTAAGGCTATAGTTTAAATGTTGAGTCATTAAAGCACTCTATTATAGCCATTAAGAATTCTTAGGTTGGGTCCTGGCCTGGTAGCTCAGTTGGTTGGAGCATTGTCCCCATACACCAAAGGCTGCAGATTCAGTCACAGTCAGGGCACATACACGAATCAACTAGTGTATGCATAAATCAATCAATTAAAAAAAAGAATGCCTAGGTTGGAATGTCTTCTACCAGTTACCCACTAGGTGTATGCCTTAGACAAATTATGCCTTTTTTCTTCTGTATATTAGGCATAATACTAAAGCCCTCATCATTGGCTTATGGGGAGGATTAAAGAGCTTAGTAAATGGAAAGAGTTTAGATGGAAGCCAGGAATATACTAAGTGCTCCATTAATACTAGCTGAACAAACAGGACATTTGTGCTGTCTGGAGAGAGGGTGATGAATCAGAAGGCATGCATCCTTCAGGCTCTAATGGTCCCATGGAAAGTCCCGTTTTAAAACAATACAGAGGAATAGGGTCTAAGGGAGTGAGAGTTAAGGTGCATTGTGAACATAGCAAACAACCCCCAGCTTTCCAAAGTGAAACTTTTTTTTTGTCATGCAAGGCTCTCGGATGGCACCTGCTTCTTCTTTCCTCCAAGTCTCCTCTTCTTCTTTCCAGTAGGGAGTTAAGGGTTTTTCTTAGATATGTCAACCAATTCATTCAAAAGTATCAAGTAAATATGGCATATTTTTTCTGTGGTTTCAACTTGCTGAAAGATTTAGGGAAGTGAAACATTTTTTTCAATTATGTATAATGAAGTAGAATTTTTAAATGCATATTTTGATTAGGTTTAATCATAATCATCAACAAAATTTTTGTTTAGGGTTGCTTCTAGCTATATACTGCATTCTCTGGCCTCTTCCCTTACTGGTATTTCACTGAAGGAAAATTAAGAAACTGGACTATTTGGGTGGGTCAGAAAGTTATTGTAAAATCCCATTCCAGCAGGTCAATAGTGCAGTTTAAATGGGTTATGGGCCAGAAAAAAAGGCCTGGAGTAGGAGGTCTCTCATTTAAAAAAAAGTAACCTTTAAGCCTGCCCATCAGGGTGGGTGGCAGAGTTATTCTCCTGAAATAGTAGTTTGACGTTGCTATCATCAGAAAACTCAACTGCGGTTAGTGTAAACCAGATGCAATAAAATTTATAATATATGAAATTCCAATAACACTTTAGCCACATATATTTTAATTTAGTGGTATGATAGATAAAACACCTGTCATTCAGTAAAATTTGTATGTAATTGGTAAACAGTCTGTGATGGGAAATTTTTTTGGCAGAAAAGTTTATAAGGTTTCATTCCTTTCATGATTGCTTTTAAGGAGGCAGATACGAGTAGTTCAAGGTTAATGAAGGGGTGGATGGGAGGGATAATCTTGAGTTTGATGATTTTTAGTCACCCCTTGGGTAAAATTAGGAAATTATATTTCTTGCAAACTTGAGTTTGTACAGGGAGATCTGATCAGATTACTGGGGAGGAGTAGAGAGGGGCCATAGGAGGAGGTTGCCCAAGGCAATGATAAACAGTCCAGGATGGGGTTGGCTGAGGAGCTGGATGCCTCCTGTGTGCATGGAATTATGGGCCAGAAGACTTAAACAGAAGGAGGGCAGAGACTGGCTCTCTTTCTCCTCCTTGAGGATGCTTGGATGACTATGCTGTACCCACCTATGTTTCCCAAAGGGCAGTATTTTAAATGGGAAAAGGAACTCCTGGCATAGCCTAGGATTGGTCTGGCCTGGAAGAGGATGGCAAAGTTATTTTTCTTTGGGGGTTGATCTCTGAGGCAGGGGCCTGCCATTTTTACAAAATTGTGTAGCTTTTGTATCTTATGTTGTTTTAGTTTGTAAACTAGCCTTATAGAAAAAGATATCATATTTTGCTGTGTGTAATACACTTTAGAACATGAATTAGTACATGGGTAGTACTGATTCCATATCTATAAAAATATTTTTAATTCTTTTATTTATACTTATGCATTAAAAGTAACTCTAGAAAGCAATAATGATATTTGTATGCAAAATAATACCCTGGAATATGATAATAAGTTTTGTATCTAAATATAAATAAATAAATAATTGAATTAAAAAATTAAAATGAAAGATTTTTTTCCTGAAAATTTGGGCCAAAAATGTGGGTGTGCATTATACATGGAAGCACATATATGACAAAATACAGTAATTAAAAACAGGGGAAATGATAGGAGAACTCATGAGTTAAAGATTTTAGCCTTAACTTACAGGCTTAAGGGACTAATGCATGTGGAAAACTGTTATTCCAAAATTGTGTAGCTTTTGAATAAACACTCTTTCCTTTTTCACCTCTGCTTCCAGAATTTTGCTTGGAGGGTGGTGGCAGGCAGCAGGACCTCAGGACCTCCCTTGTTGTTTGGTAACAGACTGAGATACATAATTGCTACAGTTACCTTTAGTTAAATGCTCCTGTGAGGGGAGATATTTGATGATATTTATTTATTTATTTGTTTGTTTGTTTAATTTTGGTGATGATCCTAAGATGACAACAGGAAAGCAAAGACTGAAGTTTTAGGGAAGCAAATGTGACTTCCTATAATATGTGCTTTCTAATGACTAGAGCTTTCCCACAATGAAGTACTGACACCTAATGTTTCTCACCATTAGAGTCACTGATGTAGTGGCTGGAGACCATAAGCAGGAGATACTGTGGAAAGATCCTGCTGTGAACTGAATTGTGCCTCTCCCCTCATTCATTTGTTGAAGGCCCAGTCTTCAAGGTGACTGTATTTGGACATAGGGCCTATAAAGAGATAAGTAAAGTTAAATTAAGTCCTAAGGGTAGGGCCCTGATCTGGTAGGATTAGTGTCCTTACAAGAAGTGAGGACACAGTGAAAGGTGGCCATCTGCCACATCTGCAAGCCAGAAAAGAGAGACTTTGCCAGAAACCAAATCAGCCAGCACCTTGATCTTGGACTTCCCAGCCTTCAAACTGTGAGAAAATAAATTTGTTTAAGCCACCCAGTCTATGGCAGCCCAAGCTGACAAATATAGATTTCCGTAAAGCCTAGATCACATTCCCCACACTGCTGACATTCTCAAGACTGTTTTGCCTTGGATTACTTTCTAAGGGACACTTTGAAACCAGGCACTCTGATTCTATGTTATTTCCTTTTCTCCCTAGAGGTCTCCCCAGGGGACCAGCCATAGTTCACTTTGCTTTTTGCTCTTCCTTAGCACTGGAGGTCCACCTCCCCTTTCTCTCTGAGAATTAAAGCCAAATAATTAAAGAATTAAAGCTCCCATGCACATCAACTTTTGCATATAAGTGCCTAGCTGTATGAAGGCAACACTGCCAGGTCCTTCCATTTAATGACTTGGGATATCATAGCACATTCAATTATTCTTCCTCACAAGAAGATTATTTCAAGTGCAAAAAGATAATTTTGTCTTGTTTAAAAGAAGATTAACTGTCTAGGCGGTGCCAAGTCATGGGCATCTCTCGAGACAACTAGCACAAGCACTGTAAGACTGGGGGCAAGAGAAAGCCCCATCACAAGAGGTGAAAATATAAGCTAGGATGCCCTGCCACCAACACTAACATTGGCCCCACCATGTAGACACAATCCATGTGCAGAAAGGTAACAAGAAGTGCTGAGCCTTGAGGCTGGATGTGGGCAACTTCTCCTGGGGCTTGGAGTGTTGTACTTGCAAAACAAGAATTACTGATGTTGCCTGCAAAGCATCTGACAATGAACGATGCACACCAGGACTCTAGTAAAGAACTGCATGGTGCTCACTGACAGCACACCTGGTACGGACAGTGGTACAAATCCCGCTGGGCACTGCCCCTGGGCTGCAAGAAGGGGGCCAAGCTGACTCCTGAGGAGGAAGAGATTTTAAACAAAAAATGATCAAAGAATATTCAGAAGAAAGATGATAAGAGGAAAAAGAATGCCAAAATCAACAGTCTTCTGGAAGAGCAGTTCCAACAGGCTAAGCTTCAAGACCAGGCCAATGTGGCCATGCATATGGCTCTGTGCTAAAGGGCAAGGAGCCGGGGTTCCAGCTGAGGAAAATCAAGGTTCAGAAAGACAAATAAATCCTCTTTTCTCTTATGTTAGCTCATGTAACAAAGGTGTTTGATAGATAGATAGATAGATAGATAGATAATTGACTGATCAGAGAAATTATTATTTTTTATTTATTTCAGATCCTAGTTGTTGGAGTCAGGAACAAATCTGAGTTTTTCTCTTGCCAAACGACCATGAGGTTTTCCATGAAAGAGGATACTCAATTTGTGGTCCATGACATTTCTGAATAAAGAGAGCCACTGTCTGCACCTTTTGAGGACTGGCTGGAGTCTTAGAAAACCATAAGGAGAGGAGCTTTGGTAGAGTTCAAGTGCATCAGTGTTGGCAGGCAATTGACTTAAAGGGGTGCTACATGTGGTTCTTAGAATTCTTGATAAGCCTCATCTACATGTCATGGTTCAGAGCAGAGTCAGACTGGGCTTGCCTCCTGGTCCTCCCGCTTATTAGTGGGGTGACCAAAGAAAACTAGGGAACATCTTTGTGCCTTGGTTTCCTTCTCTGTATAATGAAGGCGACCACAGAAGTTTCTCATAGAGTTGCTGTGAGGATGAAATGGCTTAAAGAAATCACTTAAAATGGCATCTGGCATATCATAAGTGGTTGATATACTAGCTCCTACTGATTTTCTCCTTTGTGCTTATTTTCAAATGTTTTTGTACAGAATCCCTTTGACAACTTTACCTTATCTACCTCTATTATGAGTAATCATATTTCCTTCATCAGCTTAAATCTCAAAGTTTTGTTTTTCTATCCCCAAAGGATGGGGGCATCATCTCTATAATAGGCCAATTCAAACAGCAGAAAAGTGTAAAATTTCAGAAAAAGTATAAATTTCAGAAAGGTATATATATTATGTGTTTGTAATTCCATTTATGTAAAAATTTAACACTTGCAACACAATATCTTTTATTATATATAAATATATTTGTATGAAGGAGAAGTATATTTGTGAGAAAGATGAACACCAATAGTGCTGCCTTGAGAGGGGAGGAAGAAATGGTTTTCAAATATATGAGGTGGGACTCCCCCCCCCCAAAAGGAATTGCTTTCTGGAGGGTGGGCCCCTCACAAGCTTCTCCCACTAGGTGAGTGTTCTAGGAACCCATCTGTATCAGAGTACCAGCTGCTGTTGCTGTGAGAGGCTGCGTTCAGCTTCAGTGAATTTTTTTTGAAGATCCTTTCAACATGCACCTGCCCATGCTGCATTAAATGTTCAGCAGTTTTTGACCCAAAACGGTATGACCCCCATACCCCACCCTTCCTATTCACCCAATTTCACCCCAAGCTACTTATTGTTTGTTTCCCGAGATGAAAAAAGTCCTCAAAGGGAAATGTTTTGCTGATGTGGAAGAGGTGAAACAAAAATGGTAGAAGCACTAAAAGGCATCAAAATTGATGAGTTCAAAAATTGTTTTGAGTAGTGAAAAAAACATCTTGATAGGTGTATTGCATCAAGTAGAGAGTACTTTGAAGGTGACTGAAGTTTAGACATGTAAGAATATATACACAATTTTTTACAAACAAATTCCAGTTGTTTTGGGGCTCCCCCTTATATATATTGTCTTACTAAAAAAAGACCTAAGGTAAATATGGTAACATGTTAAAATTTGATAAGGTTGGGTAGTGGGTATTTGTTTATTCTACATTCCTTATATTTTATAAGTTTGAAATATTGCATAAAATCTTTTCAAAAAATTTAGTGATTTTAGAGAGAGAGAGTAAGGAAGAGAGAGAAAGAGAAAGAAACAAACATTGATTTGTTGTTCCACTTACCCATATTTTGCTGTGTATGATGTGCAGTTTTTTGCCCAAATTTTTGAGGGAAAAATAAAGATGCACATTTTACATGGGTAGTACTAATTCCATATCTATATAAATGTTTTTAATTCTTTTATTTATGCTTATGCATTAAAAGTGTAACTCTAGAAAACAATAATGATATCTATATGCAAAATAATACCCATGGAATATGATAATGGGTTTTGTTTCTAAATATAAATAACTAAATAATTGAATTAAAAAATTAAAATGAAATATTTTTTTTCCAGAAAGTTCGGGCCAAAAACGTGGGTGCACATTGTACATGGGAGCTCATTATACACAGCAAAACACAGTGTTTATGCATTCACTCTTTGGTTGATTCTTGTATGTGCCCTGACCGGGGATCAAACCTGCATCCTTGGCATATCAGGATAATGCTGTAATCAAATAAGCTACCTGGCCAGGGCAACAAAATATTTTTTTAATATAAATATTCAGAGTTCATTTGGGCTGTAGCAAATCTCCATAACAGATTTGACCAGCACTGCCTTTCCGAATTAACCAATCCCTTGACTAACAGACAAATTGGCTTATTTTGCCAGCTCTTGTGATATATTTATTCTTCCCAGTAGAGGTCATTACGTAATGAAATATTTGGTTAAATGATAGAATACATAGCCTACTGCCCCCAAACAAAGTTTTTCAATCTCTTCAAAAAACACCTATGAAAACTGTTCTTGCTAACTCAACTTGCAAGTCCTGCATGCAAAAGAGCTAAACACAAGGTGGGACGGTGGCCAGAGACCCTAACAGTTGCATGTATGTAGTGTTTCCTGTCTAGGTTGATCTGAGACTAGCAGGTAGAGACAAATGAAGACACGTGTCTAGAATGGAAAGTGTTAGGGAAGAGAGAAAAGCAGTCTTTTTCAGGCAGAAAATCGGTGCTCTATTATCAAATCATCAGTGATAAATTTTACCTAGAAAATGAGAATGATTTAAAAATCTTAGTTGGATTAATTTTGCTGACAGAATCTATCTGTCTGTCCATCTGTCTATCTATATACCTATCATCTACGTTCCTACTACCTGTCATCCATCCATCCATCCATCCATCCACCATCCATCCATCCATCCAATATCATTAGTTGCAGAGATTTGTACCTTTAATTGTGTTATATGCTTTATAAAACATTTCTGTAGTTTATTCTCAAATGCCTTCTTACCTGGGAGAGTAGAGTGTGTGTGGCGGTGTCTTTGGGTGGCAATAGGCCCTTCCAGAAGACACTTCCTTTAATTACAATGCATTAGTGGCCACCTACAAAGTTACTGGTGAATCTGACATGAAGAACTTCTACAATTCTTAAGCCAGTAAAAATAACACCATAAACATAAATTGGAATTCTAAGATTATATTGTAAGAACATAAAAAAACACAATTATTGATCCTTTAATGACACTTCTGAAATAAATGTAAGGTTTGAATTCATTCATTAGGGTAAGAATATTTATTTAAAGAATCAATACATATGTTATATAGCTATAATGCTTTATAGGAAAAGTTTTTCAGTAGAAAATTGCCCCAGGGGCAAAATACTGGAAGAAATTTAGATAAGGGCTTTTATTTCTACTCAGGATTACTATATTACATATATCAAAAATTATCCCAAAGAATTGTCACCAGGCCACTGACATACTAAATAAAATAATGATGGCAACTGGAAATTTGATAAGATGATTGTTTTCTTTTTTGCTTGTTTAAGATTTTATTCATTTTATTTTTAGAGAGGGAAAGGGAAGGAGAAAGAGAGGGAGAGAAACATCAATGTGTGTTTGCCTCTCATGCACCCCCTA
>VMDR010026072.1:0-14180 GCA_007922815.1 Macrotus californicus
CAAACTATTATACAGATTCAGTACATTCGTACTAAAATTCCGGCAGGCTTTGCTATAGATGTGGACAAACTGATTTCAAATAATGAAAATGATTCATGTGAAAATGTAAAGGATTTAGAGTAGCTTAACCAACTTCAAATTTAAAAAGAAATGAAGTGCAGCAGAAAGCAAAAAGGAAGACCTAGACGGAACTGGAAAGTATTATGCTAAGTGAAGTAAGCCAGGTGGTGAAAGACAAACAACATTTAATCTCACCTATCAGTGGATCCTAATTAACAAAACAAACTGGCAAGTAAAATATAGCCAAAGACATTGAAACTGACAACAAACTGACAGTACCCAGTGGGGAGAGGGGAGGGAAATCACATGGGAAAGAAGGGAAAAGGGCATAAATGAACTTGTATGAGGAGCCCATGGATGGAGCCAAGGGGGGTGGGATTGAGGGTGGGAGGTGGGCGTGAGTAGGGTGGGGGAAAGTGGTGGTGGGAAAGTGGAGACAACTGTATTTGAACATTAATAAAAAAAAGTTAAAAAAATAGTAAAAAGAAATGAAGGACTCATACCACCTAAGTTCAAGATATTATCAAGCTACAATAATCAAGATAGTAGTATAAAGATGAGTAGATCAGCCATATATATACACACATGCACACTTGATTTTAACAAAGGTGTAAAGGCAATTCAGTGAAGAAAGGAGAGTCACTGTAATCAATTATTCTGGAACTTTTTGACATCACAGGCCAAAAAACAAACTTCCAGAAGAAAATGTAGAAGAAACCTTTGTGAATTTGGGTTTGGCAAATATTTCTTAAATACCACACCCAAAAACAACATTCATAGAGTACTATAATGTACACTTCATCGAAATTTAAAAGTCTGCTCTTGCAAATAAATTATTGAGAGAATAATAATTCACAGACCGGAGAAATATTTGCAAAATCATATATATGATAAATGTTTTGTATCCAGATTTTCTAAGCCACTTTTAGAACTCAATATCGAGAAAATAAACTGTTCTAATTTTTAAAAAGTAGGTAAAATATCTTAACAGACACATCAAAAAGATATATGAATGTAAAATCAGCTCATAAAAAGATTGTCAGCCTCATTAGTCATTAGGGAAATGCAAACTAAAACAAAACCACAGTAGTCTGCCAGTACACACCTATTAGAATGTCTAAAATTTAAAAAGATCAACGATACTGAGTGTTAGTGAAGATGCAGAGTGAAACTCTCATCTTACAAAATAGCTAAATCTCTAAGTAGTCATAGTGAAAGTTGTCAGCTCTGTCCCCTACCGCTCATGCTCTAGGCAAATCATAATTATAAATATATGGTATGAGTCCCTTTATGTAAAATCCTAGAAAATGTAAACAAATCAAGTTACAAGTAGCACATCAATGGTTACCTGGGGGTGGGATGAGAAAAGAATAGAAGGGTAGGAAATAGTAAAATCACAGAGTATGAGGAAACTTTTGGGTTTGATGGGTGTGTTCATTTCCTTGATTGTGGTGATGGTTTCATGGGTATGTTTATGTCAAAACGTATCAAATTGTACACTTTAAATATATTCAGATCATTGCATATTAATTATACCTCAAGAAAGCTAGTAAGGATCTCAATTACACTACTTACACCAACAATGCATAACTAGCAAGCTTATAAAAATTTTCTCAGCTAAAAGCTTCTTTAGAGAAACTCTGAAAGAGAAAAGTCAAGAATCTTGGTTCTCATTTTCAGAGCTAATCTCTTATCCTCGAGTCAGAGTTGCTTAGAACTAAAAAGGAGATAAAGTAGCAAAAGTTACTGCATAAGCAACATTCTGAACCATAATAAGCCAAGCAGTTACGAGGCAACATCATTACTCTATTTATTTTCAAAATACTTTACAAGTCAGCCAGCTCAGCTTGTTTACAACCAAACTGAAAAATTAATGAGGTGTTGCTGCAATCAATTAAAATCCAGACCATGGATGAGAATCTTAACTCGAATAAACAAGATGGTCACACTTTCCAATAAAATGTTTGATAGCTAAATAATTGTTTTGTTCCAAAATGCCCTTTCTCAAAAGATCACTTTAGATTTAATTTTTCATAAGCTGTTATCTTAGCTTGAAAAAGCAGTCTATCTTTTTACCACAAAAAATTCTATCACCATTAATTTGCTATTAATGTTTAAAATTGAAAGAAGTTCAATGTACCATTCAGGCATAGTTTGTAATATGTTTATTAATACCAATTATTTGGAGATAATTCAAAAAAATATAACTTTATGTCTACTCTTTATTCCTCTTATTGTAAAAGATTTAATGTGAAATGAGTTATTTGTTTGATCTAGCAAGTGTTCACTAGACCCTAGGCACACTAGGCACAGCTCCAGATATGGAGGGAATACCAAGACAAATTAGATGTGTTTCCTGACTTTGATTGCTAGGCAAATCCTCTAACACTGTTCCTTGCCTGAATCCACAAGCTACGTATCCAAAAAGACTAGCTCAGTTCACTTACATTAGTTCACAATAGGCTGCCTCATGTTGCTATCGCTACAGATATCCCTCACATGGGTCCTTGGACTTCTAAGAGTGAAAAGAAATGAAAAGACTGAGTCACCAAAAAATCATTTTGGAACCTGGTAGTATGCAAACATTGTTCACAAATATTTGAGAAAGGCAGTGGAAACATTACTTGTAGGCTTACTATTTTATGAAGGTGGTTATGCTCAGTAGAGCTAATAGGGCACAAGCTTTGGAGTCAGGCAGGATGGCAGGATTAGGCTCAAATCGTGGTTCTATCATTCAATAAACATGTGGCCTCGATGTGTTATTCAACATCTATAAATCTCAGTTTTTGTCTTTTTTTTGTAAGCATAAAAATAACAGCACCTACTACTTCCTAGGGTTATTATGAATATTAAATAAGAAATAAAAGCACTAAGGCTGTTTCTGATTGGCATGGACATAAAGAACAAACTGACAGTGACCAGAGGGGGAGGGGAGGAGGATAATGGGGGAAAGAAGGGGAAGGGTCATGTCAAGTAATAATTATAAAGGACTCATGGAAAAATATAATGGGTGGAGGACTGAGTGTGGGAAGTGGAGGGTGGGTAGGGAAGGGGGAAGTAATAAGGGAAAATGGGGAGAACTATAACTGAACAACAATTAAAAATTTTTTTAAAGAAATAAATAAAAGCACTAAGCAAAGTGTCTCCTACAAAGTAACTGATCAAAAATGATAGCTATTTTTCATCATGTAACAAGCACCTACAATTATATTGCCTAAAACCAAAAGTCTTATTTGGACTCAAAATTTATAAATAAAATATGTGAAAGACTATTACTGCATATTGTCATATTAAATTTCTAATAAAAGGCATGAATACCTAATTAACTATTAAGACAACTTATTTAACAAATTTATTTAATAAACACCTATTTACAATTCTAGGATTTGTTTTGTAAAAATATTAACTTATTTAATATTCACAACAAGTCTATGGGGAAAGTACTATCATAATTTTATATATATACACACACATATCTATATCTATCTATATATACATAGATAAATAGATATATACATATGAGGTCTATCCAGAAAAAGTCCAGCCATTTTTAACATAATGAGAAGGCTGTGGCCATTGCATTCAAAATGACTGAGTGAGTAAAGCAACAAATCTACATCAAATTTTGCTTTAAGCTTGAACATTCCTCTACAGAAACTATTGAGATGATTCACAAGGCCAAAGCTATGGGCAACATGATTGGAAGCTTCATCACAACAATGTGCCTGCTTATATATCACATCTCCTGCAGAGTTTTTTGGCGAAACGCCAAATCATCCAGGTGACTCAGCTCCCCTACAGCCCAGATTTGGCACCCTGTGACTTCTGGCTTTTCCCAAAATTAAAATCATCTTTGAAAGGTAAGAAATTTCAGATCATTGATGAGATTCAGGAAAATATAATGGGGCTGCTGATGGTGATTGGGAGAACTGTGTGAGGTCCCAAGGTGACTACTTTGAAGGGGATTGAGGCATCATTGTCCTGTGTATAATGTTTCTTATGTCTTGTATCTTCACTAAATGTTTCTATTTTTCTTATTATGTGGCTGGATACTTTCTAGACAGACTATGTGTGCATGCTCTCTCTCTCTCTCTCTCTCACACACACACACATCGATGCATATATAATTTCAACTTAGTTTTGCCTAAGGAATATGTTTTGTTATACAGAGAGAATACCAAGAAAGAGCATTAAATAGTATTATATTTTCCCAGAGCCAAGACTGGTTTTCTGTATCACTAATACAATGATAGTGGTGACACTTTTCATGGAAGATGAAAGAAGAGATACCTCGGAATGAATTTTCCTAAACTACTAGATGCTATATAAACTGGAAATCAGCAGATACAGAAAAATATTACTTATCAACCTTCAGTTTATTTAATTAAAAAAATCTCACTGTTGATGCTTTTTACACACACACACACACACACTACAAAAAATAGAACTAACATTTCTTAATTGTTTTCTGATGCCAGGCATGAACAGATTCTGTATGCATAATCTCATCAATATTGACCACAATACTCTGAAAAAGGGAAAGTAGCCCCATTTTTAATGCTAGGTTGCCCAAATTAAGAATTACTAAAACTCTCTCAATAATAAGAGGTAAACCTGGTCCCCAAGAAAGATACTGAATATAAAAAAAAAAAAATCTCTAATTCCTTCAAAAGTGAAAGCTACTTACTAGTTTAACCATGTTTATTTTAACTGTCAGGGATAAAACTATTCTAAGTAAATAAACTTAAAACCATCATTTGTCTCAAGCAAAACTAAATATTTGCCAACACCATACTTAATGAACCACATATACCATAGCCTCTTTCATTTCTTGCTGAACTGGATATTTAATAACTGGAGGACATGTACCACAGAGCATGGCAGTGAGACTGCATTAAAATTGGCAATGAATTTTCAGGGAAATAGTTTTCACGTACATCTTACAGCCAGTGGCCACATTCAGGACTGGGAGTTCAGTAAAAACCTAAATAAGTTTTACATTATTTTGTTACACAAGCAGATAAAATACAAAGATTTTAGAAGACAGAGGGAGCTTGGACAGAGATTTCCTGAAAGTTTGCTGTGTGATCAGCAGTGTTAGAGCCCAAGAGTGCTGAGGCCCCAAATCAGAACCTAGTGGGGGAGATACATACAAGTGCAAGAAAGCAAGTTTGTATAGGTTAATTGCCCAGAAGATAATTCTTGTTCCTCACAGAAGAAAACATGAAAGGTTTCAGAAGGATGTGCTCATGCTGGGTTTTAGGAAAAGAGTAGGAGCAAGAAAGATGAAGAAGTAGAGGAAGGACATTTTGAGTGAAAGAGACACACAAGGTGTGGAGCAGCTTAATGTGCTCAGGAAACTACACATGTGATGCCAGAGGAGGCTATCAGTTTTAGATATGGGGAAGTAAGTCTAAACAAGAAAAATATTTTATGTGTGTTAACAGAAAGAATGCAACAATAAAATCATTTCCTTTTAAATAATCACCCCACATTGCCAAGCTCTAGATATACAGTCTCTTATTTAATGCAACACTCACTCTGTTCTGAGAAAGGTACTATTTTATTCCTGTTTTGTAGATGAGGAAACACAAGTACAGAGTGTTAGCTAAGTTTGTACCCAGGTGCTCTGTCTAGACAGTAGCAGGGCCAACATTAAATCTTGAGATGTCAAACTCAGAGAATGTACTTTCAAACATTAGCATAATCCCTCAATATCACCTTATGAGAAAGTAGACCTTATTTTATCTTTGATAGCACTTAGGGAAAAGGTTCTTACCTGTGATAGCATGTGTGCAGGTGAGCTGCTCTTGTAAATATGAACCCTTTAGACTGAATTTGAGCTGTCAGGTCAACCAGGGATGTTCTATGTCCCTACAGAGAATAGGGCAGATTCTCTATGAAAACTGAAAGGGAGGCTCCTCCTGGTAGATGTCCCCAATAGACGAAAGGTGAGAAATCTGGACCCCAAAGTTTAATCATGGCTGAGATTCTGAAAGGTCAGATTGGAAAGTTTAGTTCTATAGATTAGAAAGATAACCTGTGCATAAGCTTGTCTACTTGGTAGGTACATAGGCTTATCTACATGATAAGAATAAGCTGCTTTTGTATATAGCACCAGGTGTCATGTTTGGATAGGACACCTATTTCCCAGGGATTCTGGGTCCACAATACAAGTGACCATAAGATTGTAGAGAATTTCCAGAATGGACTCAGGGGTTCAAGTATTCATGTTCTATTGATTTTTCATTTGTCTGTGAAAAGTCAATTAATTTTCTTTTGGCTCATATTTTTCACCTTTCAGATGAGCACAATGAACTAACTCTGTGTGAGACCTGTAGAATAAGTCACTTAATCATTAAGGATATTTTCAAGAGAAAACAAAAAGGTTGGTTATCATATATAATCTACCAACTTTACAAATTGAACAACTCTGTAAACTGACTGCTAGTGCCATCTTCTTAAGAAAAGGTAAGGAGAGATCCAAGATGGTAGTGGACTAGGTAAAATTTACACTTACCTCCTCCCAAAAACAAACTGGAATTATAATTAATTGTAGAAGAATAGTCCTGAATAAGCAACTAAAGACTAGCTGAAGAGAAGTCTTATAAATAAGGTTTATAGAAGAAGCCACAACAAGACTGGTACAAAGGGCAGAATTGCAAAAAGGACTGGCCCCACTCCCATAGGCAGTGGCTAAGGTTCCAGAGAGATACCTTAGCTGCAAGGGGCTGCCCATGAGAAATGTGGGATCTAAACACAACACCTGGCTCCTTAGCCCAGAGCACCAGAGCTGGGAAGAGGTGCCCACATAAAATCTGGCTGTGAAAAGCAGTGGGGTGTCTGTCCACCAGAAATAGACCAGAGTCCACTAGAAAGACAGGCATATTCTTAAAGGGTCAAAGACAAAAATTTCAATCACAGTCACTTACCTTGGGTTCCAGTGAAGACGGGGTAGAGAAAACTAGAGACACGGGAGGAGAGATGAGTTTGTGGCTCTGAGGAAGGAGCTGAAGGGACCACAACTAGGATCCCTGTGCTAAATCATTTTCCCATACTGCAGATGCCATCTTTCTTATGCAGAGTTCTACCCTTCATTCAGTATCAGCCTAGGAGAAAGTAACAGCCCCACCCCCTGTACTCCTTCTTACCCCACCCTGTGAAGTGTATGCCCTCCTGAGGAATACAGCCAGAGGCTCATTCAGTGATTGAGCCTAACAGGCAGCTAGCAGGCAGAGGCAGGCAGAGGTGGATCTCCATGTGCCTTGTGAATTGCTGACTTATCCGGGGGCCCAGTGCTGGTAAAAGCCAGTCTTAATGAGCAGCTTGGTCTTTCTTGCATGTATCCAGGCCCACAGAGGCAGTCATAAACTGTGGGTCACTTCTAGCTCCAATCAGGTTGCTGAGAGCCAGAGTCACAAGCAGCATTTACATTGACTTGTACAAGAGTCCCTCCCAAGAGGCCCAGAACCAAAACACCCAGTGGTCACCTTCAGACATAAGAGTAGGATCCAATAAGCTTCACAAACAGCATATCTAAAGGGAGATCTTGGCAGGCACCAAACACTGGGCAGGCAAATTCCACTTCATGTGGTCAGCACATGCACAGCAGCTCACACACCATGGTTGAGGTCAAGCCCCATCAGTAACCCTAAGGGTTGTTTGCATGAATGAACAAGTCAACAGCAATCAAGACTCAGTTACAACAGGAAGACCTACATAAACTGCAAAAGGAATTTTTCTGAAGCACCCATCTCAGGTGATCAAGGAGACTGTACCACTGAAATCCACAGGACACTTACTAAATTAGACAACCCCACAAAGACTTGGAGTCATAGCAAATCTATCTAATACATAGAAACAAACACAAAGAGGCAGCTAAAATGTGGAGGAAATAAAAGAGGCCCCAAATGAAAGAACAGGAGGAACCTCCAGAAAAAGAGCTAAATGAAATGGAGGCAAGCAATTTCTTAGATGTAGAGTTAAAAAAGGACCACTCATAAAGAATACAATATTTAAAATTAAGAATACACTAGAAGGAATAAACAATGGGTTAAATGAAGCAGAAGAGTAAATCAGCAATTTTAGAAGACAAGGTAGAAAAAAACACCGAATAAAAGCAGCAATAAGAAAAAAATTAAAAAGAAAGAAGATAGTTTGTGTCCTTTGGGACAACATGAAGTATAACATCATCCACATTATAGGGGCACCAGAAGGGGAAGAAAGAGAGCAAGGGATCGAGAACCTATTTGAAGAAATAATGACTATAAACTTCCCTAACATAATGAAAGAAAAAGACACACAAGTCCAGAAAGTACAGAGTCCAAAACAAGATGGACCTAAAGAGGCCCACACCAAGACACATAATAATTAAAGTGGCAAAAATTTAAAAACCAAAGGAGAATCTTAAAAGCTGAAGGAGAAATACAGTTAGTTACCTACAAGGGAGCACCCATAAGATTGTCAGCTGATTTTTCAACAGACACATTTCAAGCTAGAGGAGATTGACATGAAATATTCAAAGTAAAAAAAAGCAAGGACTTGCAATCAGGACTACTTTATCCAAAAGACTATCATTTAAATTTGAAAGAAAAATAAAGACTTTTCCAGACAAGAAAAAGCTAAAGGAGTTTGTTACCACCAAACCAGTATTACAAGAAATCTCAAAAAGCCTGCTTTAAGAAAGAAGGAGGAGCAGGAGGAGGGTGAGAAAGAGGAGGAAAAACAGAGGAAAGTAGTTAAAATAATAAAATAACAATAAATACAAACCTAAAAATAATCACTTTAAATGTAAATGGCTTAAAATCTGCAATCAAAGACATAACCCTAAGCCTAACCCTGGACTGAATGACTTCACAGGTGAATTTTATCAAACATTCAAAGAAGAACTAACACCTATCCTTCTTGAACTATTCCCAAAAATTCAAGAGCAGGGAACACTCCCATGCTTATTTTACAAGGCCAGCATTATCCTAATTCCATAAACAGATAAAGACATTACAAAGAAAGAAAATTATAGGCCAATATCCCTGATGGGCACAGAAAGTAAAACCCTCAACAAAATATTAACAAACCAGATCCAGCAATACATGAAAAAGATCATACACCATGATCATGTAAGATTTATTCTGGGAGTTCAAGGTTGGTACAACATTCAAATATCAATAAATGTGTTATACCACATAAACAAAATAAAGAATAAAAACTACATGATCATATCAATGGATGTAGCAAAAGCATTTGATAAAATTTAGCATCCATTTATGATAAAAATTCTCAGCAATGTGGAACTAGAGAGAACATACCTCAATGTGATGAAGGCCTTATATGATAAACACACCCCAATATCATAGTCAATGGACAAAAACAAGCATTTCCTTTAAGATTGGGAAGAAGACAGGGATATCTGCTTTCACCAATTATACAAAATAGTAATGTAAGTCCTAGCCACAGTAATCAGACTAGAAGAAGAAATAAAAGGCATAAAAAATCAGAAAGGAAGAGCTCTTATTATTTCCACATTACATGATATTGTGTGTAGATAATCCTAAAGATTACACTAAAAACTGCTGAAGCTTATAAATTAATTCAGTTAAAAAGCAGGTTACAAAAAATATAGGCAGAAACCAGTTTCATTTTTATTCACTGATATTGAACTATTAGAACAGGAAGCTAAGAAAACAATCTCACTCACATTTGGTTCAAAAAGAACAAAATACCTAGGAATAAATTTAACCAAGAGTGTAAAAGATTTGTACTTGGAAAATTATAAGACATCAAAGAAAGAAATTGAAGAAGATACAAACAAGTGAAAACGCATACTGTGTTCATGAATAGGAAGAATTAGCATCACTAAATTGTTCATACTACCCAAAGCAATCTATTGATTCAACGCAATTCCTATCAAGATACCAATGGCATATTTCAAAATCTAGAATAGATGTGCAAACATTTATATGGAATCACAAAATATCCCAAATAGCAACAGCAATCTTGAGAAAGAAGAGCAATTTGTAGGAAGCATGCTACTGAATATCAAGCTATACTACAAAGCCATATTAATAAAAACGGGGTGGGGGAGGGAGAAGGGTTTTCAGGAACGTGTATAAAGGACAAATGGACAAAACCAAAGGGGGTAAAATAAAGGGCGGAATGTGAGGATGGCTGAAAAATGGGGGGAGTAGTGGGAGGAAAATGGAGGCAGCTGTACTTGAACAACAATAAAAAGTGTTAAAAAAATAAAATAAAAACAGCTTTGTACTGGTGTGAAAATAGACATATAGATCAATGGAACAAAAAAGTAACTCCATGCCTTTATAGTCAATTAATACTTGACAAAGGAGGCAAAAAAGTGCAACAGGCTAAAGATAGTTTATTCAATAAATGATGTTGGGAATATTGGACAGATATGTGAAAAAAAATGAAAGTACCTTCCTATACCATATGCAAAGAATACACTCAAAATGGATTAAAGTTAAATGTTAGATTTGAAACCATAAAAATTCTAGAAGAAAACATAGGCAGTAATACCTCATTTTTATAAAAAACAGACACATGCATAAGAAATACACTGAAAAATATAGACCAAAAAGAAACTGTTTATTTTGGGGAGTTAGAATTACATTTTTTAATTTGTTTATTCTTTTTATTTTTCTCCTTTTTATTAAATTTATTGGGGTTAACAAAATTATACAGGTTTCATGTGCATGATTCTACAACATATCATCTATACACTGTATTCTGTTTTCACTACCTGCAGTCAACTCTCCATCCATCACCATTTATCTGCTATAACGTTGTCCACCTCCCCTTACTACCCCTCCCTGGGCAATCACCACACTGTTGTCCATGTCCATGAGATTTTTTTCTATTTTTTCTTTTTTGTTCAATCCATCCATACCCAGCCCCACCCCCTGCAGCTGTCAGCTGGGTCTCCATCTATGAGTCTGTCTCTATTTTGCTTGTTATTTCATTTTGTTCATTAGATTCCACATATGAGTGAAATCATATCGTACTTGTCTTTCTCTGACTGGCTTATTTTACTTAGCATAATGCTGTCCTTTTTCATCCATGCTGTCACAAAGGGTAAGATTTCTTTATTTTTTATAGCTGAGTAGTATTCCAGTGTGTAAATGTACCACAACTCTTTTATGCACTCATCTACTGCTGAACACTTGGGCTGCTTCCAAATCTTGGCTACTGTAAATAATGCTGCAGTGAACATAGGGGTGCATATATATTTGTTAAATTACAGTTTCTCATTTCTTTGGATAAATTCCCAGAAGTGGAATTGCTGGGTCATAAGGCAGTTCCATTTTTAATATTCTTGAGGTAACTCCACACTGTTTTCCACAGTGACTGCACCAGTCTGCATTCCCACCGACAGTGCAGGAGGGTTCCATTTTCTCTACATCCTCATCAGCACTTGTTGTTTGATGATTTATTGATGATACCCATTCTAACACATGAGTCAATATCTCATTGTGATTTTAATTTGCATTTGTCTGATGATTAGTGACATTGAGCATCTTTTCATGTGTCAGTTGGCCATCTGTATGTCTTCTTTGGAGAAGGGTCTATTCAGGTCCTTTGCCCATTTTTAAATTGTATCATTTGGGGTTTTTCTTGGTGTGTAGTTTTATAAGTTCTTTCTAAATTTGGATATGAACCCCTTATCAGATATTTCATTGACAAATATGTTTTCCCTTTCAATGTACTGTCTTTTTATTTTGTTAATGGTTACTTTTGCTGTGCAAAAACTTTTAAGTTTGATTTAGTCTCATTTGTTTATCTTTTTCTTTTGTTTCCCTTGTCTGAGAGGTTTATATAAAAAATATATTGCCACGAGAAATGTCCAAGATTTTACTGCCTATGTTTTCTTCTAGAACTTTTATGGTTTCAAGTTGAAAACTTAAGTCTTTAATTCATTTTGAGTTTATTCTTGTGTATAGTAGAAGGTGGTCTAGTTTCACTTTTTTGCATATATCTGTCCAATATTCAACACCATTTATTGAATAGACTACCTTTACTCCCTTGTACACTTTTGCTTACTTTGCCAAATATTAATTGACTATAAAGGCATGGGATTTTTTTCTTGGTTCTCTATTTTGTTCCATGATCTATATGTCTGCTTTTAAGCCAGAATCATGCTGTTTTTATTCATATGACTTTTTAGTATAGTTTGGTATTTGGTAGTGTGATTCCTCCAACCTTGTTCGTCTTATGATTGCCATTGCTATTCAGGGTCATTTGTGATTCCATACAAATGTTTGCAATATCTTTTCTAGTTCTGTGAAATATGCCATTGGTATCTTGAAAGGAATTGTGTTGAATGTGTAGATTGCTTTGGTTAATATGAGCAATTTAATGATGTTACTTCTTCTACCCATGAAGACAGTATATGTTTTCACTTATATCTTCTTCAACTTCTTTCTTTGGTGTCTTATAGTTTTCTGAGTACAGGTCTTTTACATCCTTGGTTAAATTTATTTGTAGGTATTTTGCTTATTTGAAGCAATTGTGAGTGAGATTGTTTTCATAGCTTCCCATTCTGATAGTTCAATATCAGTGTATAAAAATGGAACTGGTTTCTGGGTATTTATTTTATATCCTGCTACTTTCCTGAATTCAGTTCTAGCATTTTTTTTGTGGTATAATCTTTAGGTTTCTCTACATACAGTATCATGTCATCTGGAAATAATGAGAGTTTTACTTCTTCCTTTCCAATTTGCATACCTTTTATTTGTTTTTCTAATCCGATTGCTGTGGCAGGGACTTCCAGTACTATATTGAATAAGAGAGGTGACAGTAGATGTCCCTGTCTTGTTTCCAATCTTAAGGGAAATGTTTATAGTTTTTGCCCATTGAATACGATGCAGGCTGTGGGTTCTTCATTCTTTATTATATTTTTCCAAACAATCATCCAGAAATGTGTATTAGTCTAATGACAAACAAATCAATTTATTTTGTAAAAAATAATGATAATTCACAGCAGAGTCTATTTGAAAACTCATGAGACAATAAAAAGAGCTTAAATTGTTTTGAGAGGTCAGCCACATCCAATGCTGGATATAGGTTGGAGTATCTATGATCATGAAATTTGTGACAAACAACCATGCAAGGCAATTTTGTTTTGCAACTTCTTCCAACTCAAAACTTGGAGTTAAAAACAATGCATTGAAATTATGCCTTATAAAATTATTGTTTTAAAAATGTAAATTTCCAAGATTTCATGGACTAAAATGCAATTTTCTATTGCTGTTGTGTTAATGGGGTGAAGAATTTATAAGCCAGTTTATAAGAACATGTATATTGCATAGTATAGCTCAAACTGTCTATATCTTGCTAAGCAAACTAACTTCTAATGACTTACTCTATGAGATTACAGTAATGAACCTTTCAAACTGTTTAAAGGGGATTCTCTACAAAACGTCTATAGAAAGTTATATCATAATTTTAAGTTTGTGACAATTCAAGTGGAAATTAAATATGCTAAGTTATTACATTATTAGGACTGAAATGATTGACACCATAAGTTGGTGAGCCTGGTTTTGTTCACCACATTTTTGGGTATATATTGTGAGCTCAGAATGGTTTTTATATTTTTATGTGGTTGGAAAAAAATCAAAAGAAAAATAATATTTCATGAAATGTAAAAATAACATGAAATTAAAATATTGGTGTCCACAAAGTTTTACTGGAACCTGGCCACACTCATTCTTTTAAATCTTGTTGCATAGCTGCTTTTCACTGGGATGGACTCCTGAAAGAATTGGGACAGAGGCCATAAACCTGAAAGGTCATACAATATTTACTAACTGATTTTTTATAGAAACAATATTTTCAAGGTGACTCTAAAATTATCATCAGTCTGTAGATAGCAGAAAACGTTCTCAAACTGGGGGCAGCTGGGGGTGCGGGGACCATTGCAGTATGAAAGATATTAGCATTTCTAATTAAATCATCCCCTAAAAGTTAACCCTTCCAATAGTACAAAACATTTACTTCTATGCATTCTATTAATAAACCAAAAATTAAACATCTAAAGAAATCAAGGATTAATTTAGTCTAGAACAAATGTCTATATTGAAATTTAGTATTTACCCACTCCTGCCTGAAAT
>VMDR010026073.1:0-14182 GCA_007922815.1 Macrotus californicus
ACTGATGGTTCGCCAAATGCTTTCATTTAAAATCTCAAGCTTTGCTTTGAAAGGAGTAGCTACAGTTGCCAAGCAAGGAATTTCTGGTAAACCTTTCTTAGAAAAATATCTCCATGTAGGAAGGGTACCATGATACGTTTGTAGGAAGGGATAGAAAACATAAGGAAGGTAATTTCAGCTCCATTTTAAGAAGTACTTAACAATTAGAATTACCCATTTGTATAGTGGGCGTTCCTGTGAGGTGAACAGGTATTAGAAGATGAAATGATCTTAAAAACACTCACTTTCCCTGAAATATCTCCCTCCTTCTATTGTATCCTGTATTGATGTCATTTGTTGAGACTATAGTAACACTTATCAAGAACAGCTGTTTTATATAAACACTGTTATAAAGAACAAAACAAACTCAGAAAAAATTAATCAGCGTATTACTTCTTACATATAAGGCAACTGATTCCCTAAGATCTCAAAATTCTTTACAAAAAGAGATAGCTTAATGAGTTCTAGTTCAGGGTTTTTTTTAAATGCAAATTTCATTTTCCTCTTTTTCTTTTCATCTGCTTCCATTTTAAGCTGAACTTCTTCAGCGGCAGGAGCTCCCACTTGTTAACGCTTTGCCCTCTTAACCTTCTCCTTGATGGCAGCCACATCAATTTTTGTTTCAGGAGGAAGCTTCCTCAGTTTCTACACCTGGTTTTTCTGTAGGTGGACTCAAAGCTCTGTTTCTTCCCTCTTGTCTCTTACCTGAGAGCTTCTGCTCACTTAACCTTCCCTGCTTTCGCTTTCTGTCCCCTTTTTTGGACTTGCCTTCAGAAAGTATTCAGCACCAGCCAGTTCCGTATCAATCCGACTTTCTGGGTATGGTGGGGGGAATGGTGTATACTTTCTTAAGAGTTTTTTTTCTTTGGTTCCTTGTGTTTATTCACATTTTTTGTGTTGAACTGTGGCAAAAATCATTCCCAATCTTGTGATCATAACTCAGAATCTTTTGTCAACTTTTATTTAATCATTAAGGTCTCCTTTAAGCCATGAAAAGGTCCAAATTGCTATAAGGGTGTTTCCCTGAACCATAATGTAACAGTTTGCTAAAGTTGCCAGTGCCTGTTCAAATGGAACACTCCTCGCTAATGGTTTTTATCAGGTCTCTGGCCCTCATGATGATACATGGATCAAAATCTTCTTTGTTTTACAAACAGGCGGCCTTTGATCAGGTCCAGGGCTGGGTTAACTCGATGTTTATTCAAGACTTCCTATACCAGTGGCCAGCACTCTTTCAAGTAAGCCTCTCTATAACTTGGGAACAAAGTTGCAAAACTGCCCTCATTTAAGAGTCCCCTGGGATTGTCCTCTTTGGAAATATCTGGTTCCTTCCAATCATCAGGAATAGTGAGGAGTTCTATTCATCTCGGTTCTCCGACTTGGCTTCTGGTTACAAAATTCACTTTTCTCAGCCTCTATGGCTGGCCCTTTGGTTTGGAGGATGCCATCTTCAAATTGCTTCCCCTGATAGTTTTTTTAAAAAAAATAATTGATATTATAAGGGGTTGTATCTGTGTATGTGAACCAGATAACGTTAGTGAACTTTAACCAGCCACTCACTATACGCTAACTTCCTGGAATGTGCGAGCAACACCCCTTTCTAAGTCAAGCATTGTGGAGGTCTGGCCTCATCTTAAGTGAATGTAAGGGGTGGGCGATGTGGTTATGAGATAAGTGAAAAGGGGATATGGTTGTAAGATAAGTTGTAAGATAAATGAATACCTTAGCTTGTGACTCAGTCTTGAAGGGTCAAGAAGTGAACATTCAACAGTTAGCTGCACGCTAAATCAGATACCGGGATCCAGGAAAAGGATTTAAAAAACATTGTTGGGGGCGTTCCTTTTTGAGTGTTCTCCATCACCTCCCCCTGACAGTTTACTCAGGGCTCTGCTGGGTGACCAACTGGACCTCTCACATTGGTGGTAGGTGAGAACCAGTTTTATGGCCTTCTCTGTCTGTCCATCAGATGGGCTTTATGAACCCAGTGGAGGGCCATCCTAGAGATCTGCTTAGAGATTTGGATCTGCTGAGAACCATCCGAGAGGTGGTAGAAGCTTCTCCGCCTGCAGAGCCTTTCACGGAGGGTTGAAGTGGCCCGTGTGAAAGTGGGCAGGTCAACTTCATGTTCTTTTACAATTTGGAGAATCTATGGAGCTTTTCAGGACTAGGTAGAATGAATTCCGGTTTTGGAGGTGAGAAAATTCTGGACCAGAACATTTTACCATGAGATTCTTCTGCCTGTAGAACCTCTGCTTGCTCTGCCTGCTAGGATCTCAGCCCTGCTGCAAGGGGAAAGCAGTGCATTTGTCCCCAGTACTGCTTTCGTGAAAGGGTCGACTAGAAGTCTTACCACTTGGCCTGAGCTTTTGCTGCTCAGAAGGAAGCTGTGGAAATGCCTTGGATTTAATCATGGCAAATGATGTGTTTACCTCTGAACATTTTAAGTTAATGAAAAACCTGGAAAATATCAATTTGGTCATAATGCAAAGCCCAGAAAGCAGTAAATAATTCTAGCACCTTTCTGTGTCCATGACACACAAAACTAGCTTTGTTTTATTTTTTCTATTTTAAATCTATTTTCTGTTCTAAATCTCAGTGGGATATGTTTTCAGCTTTGAAAGGCTCATTAAATCACAGATCTTAAATTAGGTTCTTTTCAATGGGTTTGAAAAACACAAGCACCCATAAGTTCTACTAATTTATACTGCCTTAAATTGTCCAGGTGGACGCATTCACATTCAGAGAGAGAAACTTGGCCAAACTACTGAATCACTGCAGGGCAAAAACATTTTAGTTTATCAATGTATACTTGAAGGAATATACCCGTATTTACATTAGTGTCATGATCCATATTTGTTTTGTAGTCTTCACTTTATGATTGGCAGGTTAAACACTTATTTACATGCTCTGAAAGGTCTATAAAGAACAATTCATGCTGCTTAGGGGACACTCTTGGGTAGGAGAAAGAAGGGTTTAGGGATCAGCACGGTGCAGGTGTTGCTCCCTGAGGCTAGACGTTGTGTTGGTATACGGAGTGCATGTGTTTATCCAACCCACACTTACTGAGTACCTTCCACGTGCCAAGTCCTGTGTGGGGCGCTCTGGATACCACTGTCTGCTTCTTGGGTTTAACAATTTTGTCCTTTGCTTGCGATTGTTAGGGATCCCTTACCAGAAAGAGCTGTGTGAAGGGAGGTATGAAATCAAGTCATGGTACTGACTGGATTAGGACCGATCCCAGCATGATCTGAAGGGGACAGCCTAATCCCCTCTTATGTGTGGGCTCCCAGGGGTCAGGTTCTCAGGAGGCTCTATTGACTTTTTGGTCAGGAAGCCAATGGTAAGTCCTTAGGTTGGAGGCCAGTTCAAGAGCTGCTTTCACATGTTATATCATAAATGCCTTAGCAGAAGTCTGGTTCAAGCCAGTGAAATAAAAACAGCAAGTGGATTTTATGCGACCAAGAGAGTAAAAAGTATTATCCTACTGCTTACTTTGAAAAAAGCAATGTATTTACTGATTCAAAAATAGCTAGCATTACTGAGTTCTTACTATGTACCAGGAGCTGTACTAAGTATCAGATGATACACACTCTCATTCAATCTTCACTGTCAGACTATTACTATCGCACACTATTATTATCTCAGTTTTGCCATTAAAGAATGGAAACTCAGAGAGGCTAACTAACTTGTTCAACACCACACAGCTCTTGAATGGGAGGGAAAGCAGTGAACTGAATCCTAATCTCTGACTTCAAAGCCCCTGCTCTCCACTGATCACGATTGATTTAGCTCTGGTGTTGGAAGAGGCATGCAGAAAAACCGAAACTCATAGCTCCTCCTGTCTTCTCCAGCCTTGTTATCTTTCCAAACCTGAAACCTGGGAATCACTGGGACCTCTTACCTCTTTTCTTCCTTTCTTCCCCTTTCGTCACACCCATCAGTCAGTCTTTCAGTCCTGGTGATTTTAATTCCTTTCTCGAGTTCTTTTTCTTCTTCTCCTTCTCCTCCCGCTCCTCCTCCTCCTCCTCCTCCTCCTTTTTCTCCTCCTTCTCCTTCCTCTTTTAACCTGGACAATTGCAGTAATTTCCTAACCAGCATATCTTTCTCTCTCTTCCAATTCAGTCTTTACAACGCCACCAACAGCATCGAGTAATAAAGATGTTCACACCAAATCTCTGCTTAAAAAGTTTTAGTGACTTTCCACCCCCTCCTCTCTCTCACTCTGCACTCCAGGGACCCCAAACTAGTTGCAGTTAGCTGATTGTGCTGTTGCTTCCACGCCTCTGCTTGTCCTTTTCTCTATGACCAGGATGACCTCATGGTTTTCTGCCCAGTAAACTGGCTCTAATGTCTCCTCGGAGAAGCCTTTCCTGGCCCTCCCAGACAGTGCTAGGTCCCTGCCTCCAACTGCATCTCATCCACGTCTCTGTGATAACGGTCACCACTTCAAGCTGCAATTTAATAACTGTCTATTTTCCTCCTTCCATGATGAATGTTTCAAGGCAGAGAAATGTAACCTATCAGACAGATGCAGGGTATTAGGAGGAGCTGTCCATACCAAAAGGACCACCAATAACAACATTAATAGTACCCTAAGTCCCACCAAGAGTCCTTCTCAGGGTCAACGAAAGAGCAGTTTTCCGTACAGGTGTCCATGACATTTGGATATCCGTTTTGCTGGTGTGATCAGCTTATACGCCAAATGTCAGTCCTGCCAGCACAGTCCCTTTGTATTTTTCATCTGGAATATTCGAACTGAGGCTTCCCACTCCCCCCATCAGCTATGCTGCCCTCAAAGTCTGAAGCAGGGCAAGATTTGCCAGATCTGGTGTCTTTCCTTATTAGCTGAGCATAGTGCCTATGTCCCTGCACATGCAGAGATATCACAGGAACATGGTCTGCTTGTCTCCTCCCTGAACAATATGCCCTTCTCTTCATTTCTTTGTCCTTCATTTTTTTTAAATTGCAAGTATGTCACTCTTAAGTTTTCTTTGGGGGCAATCTGTGAAATGGGGCTCTTGCCATTGTAAAAGTGATGTACCCCTTATGTGGAGCCCAGTTTTCCTTCAAGTTCCAAATTGGGCCATTGCCTTCTCAGGGGGGCAAATCTTGGCACATGCACAGCCTTGCCACAACTCCCTACTGCCCGTGGAAGACCTTACAAATGGATTGTAGCATTCTTGTCACTAAGCCTGGGCACAACCTCAGATCTTGCTTAACCCGGTAATTTAGGCAGCTACTACCAATCGTTGGGAGTTGATATCTGAAAGGAAAATCGAATGAACCTGTGTTCTTATGTTGGCTGTATAGTCTGCCTAGCACTTCTTGGAGAGAATGGAACTGTCTTTCCCCAGGGACCACATCATGACTTTTAATTTCTATCTTGCTCCGGTGAAGATTTTAGGTCTTTGTGGATGAAGATTTAAGAATCTGCAAAAATCCTCTTGGGTATAACGTTAAAAGCACAAGAAACCCAGACTTGTACCCAGTTTGCAGGAACAGGAGCTGCTGTCATCTGGTCATGAGTAGGGTACCTTCCAAAATAGTCAATGCGCCGGCTATTCACTTTAAACTCAAAGGGCTCAATTCCTGGTATTCTAATAAGATCATGTGCCTATCATGTGGGAAATAGAAAAAAGAAATTGAAAAGCTATGGAAGATGATTAGATTTTTTTTAAAGTAAGGGAAGAAATGTGATCACAGATGTGAATGCTCCAAGTCAGATAGCTATATATTATACTTGCTTTTATTTAACTTTATTTTTTGTTTTTGCTTCAAAATAGTCTTAAATTACAAGAAAAACCACATATATATCCTTTGAGGTGGGATTGCAAATATTCAGCCAACTTGAAATTCAGCTTTAAAATAAAGCATATTAGAGACCTCGAGGAAGAAAAGGAATGTCTACGAAACAATACTGAATTGTAGAAAAGAAGCTAAGCTGGGAGTCAGAGAGCCTGGAGTTTTGTCTGGTGTCTCTGCCTGTTGCCAACTGTGTGACGCTGGGCAGATTGTTCAATGCGTCTGAGCCTCACTCCCTGCATGTGTAAAACTGGAGACAGTTACAATACCCCAAAGCCTGACATATAAATAGCATTCAGTCAGTGGATATACTATGTGTCAAGTGGACCTATAATGAATGAAAACGCATTATTTAAATTGCAGTCAGAAAAACTGCCCTTGGTTAGGGTAATCTCTTCTCTGATAGATTTTTCACCAAGAGACCCTTAAACCAACTCAACAATAGACTTGAGCTCAAGGGCCAATGAGCTCTGAACAAACTAACCCAAGGCTGACATGAGCTTAAAGGCAGTTTTGACTACATTTGCCGCAGATGGCCTAGCTCTGCCCTCAAGCCACCGATACTTTATTTTCTCTGTGTCCAGTCTAGAAGGGGCTGGAGCCCTCCAGAAAAATTACCCCTGTGGGAAAGAAAGGCAGGGTTAAGCCAGCTCCTTGCTTAGGGAATCCTCCACTGGTCATAAGATGCAGCCTGTTAGCAACTGCTCCAGGTGCACTGTAATAGATGCAAACTTACCTGTTGCCCTCTCACAGCATCTGAATGACAATATGCTCAGAGAGAGAACAAGACAGAAATGATCGTCATTGGTCCTCAAACCCAAGGAGCACCCCTGATGGGCAAATAGAGTTCTGACTTCGACAGTCCTCACTGCAGCACCAAGGGAAATCAGCATTGCTGTTCTTATTTTATAGGCAGAAAACCCAAGGCACCAAGGGATTAAATAATTTGTATTGGAATGAGATTTTACTAACTCCATAGAAAACTGACCTAAAACTTAAACATGGATAAACCACATCCTTTATTTAAAAAGTACTTTACAATCTATGATTAAAGTATACTTCGAGATAGAATTTCCAGATTGGCTGTTCATGAACTCACAGAAAAATCATGCAACTTTCCATTCATTCAGCAAACATTTATTCAGTGCATACCAAGTGCTAGGCACTGTGATAGTGCTGGGAATACAAGTTCACATGTTTGTAGTTTTTCCTACCTGCCTTCAGAAAAATCAGAAGGAGATACACACGTAGAGGAATAAAGCCAAATGGTATAGATGTCATGACGCAAGAAAAATTTGTACATGATGGTAGGGCCCAAAGAGGAGGCAAGTTCTGAGGGATCACTCATTTTGTTCCACCCTGGGTATGCTTAGCAACAGAAAGAATGCTACCGAACCCTGAAAGAGTTGCAGTATTTGCCAAGCTTAAACCCACACATAGGTGAACACAGTATATGCCCTAGGTGCTAGAAACCTAAGCACCTAGTGCACGTGCTTGTGCACAGAGAATGTTACTTTTTATGTTTAGTACTTGAATTGATATTGGAAGTATTTTCCAAATTCTGAAAAACTAGGCATTGAAGTCTCCTAAATTTGACCTTTAAATAATAATTCCTTGCTAGCAGCTATCTTGCCAAAATGGAGACTTACCATGGGGTGGGCCTCAAATCAACCCAGAGGTTAGACTGTTGGAAGGAGGGTGGAACTCAGGGCCTGACAAAATTACATGCAGCTTTCAACCCACTGACACTTTCTTTTCCTGAAACATTCCCTTGCGTTGACATTGGCAACACCCCATTCTCCTGGTTTCCTTCTAGCTTACTGGCATTCCTTCGTAGTCTTCTTTGCTGACTCATCACCCTCTATCTTTAGTGAAGGGTATTTTCTGGCCCCTTCTACTCTCTCCCTAGGTAACTGCACATTCTGCCATAACTTCTATTAGAATGTAAATGTCAATCCCTTTCAGCTGTCTCTAATTTAGATCTTTCCTCTCTCATCCAGACTTGTGTGTCCAACTTTCAACTTGTGCTCCTTGTGATCACTTGGGCTCCTCGGACAAAACCCACATAAGAGTGGAAACCCAGGGAACTTCTCAAACTCTCTCCCTTTTGAGTCTTTTCTTCCTTGGGAACTCTTGTTCACCTAATTCAGTGATTCTCTAACCGGGCTTCACATTTGGAGTATCTAAGAGGTATCGAAAACATACCCATGTCTGGACCCCCTGCCTTACCAATTAAATCAGAATCTTAGGGATGAGGATCTTCTGAAGAGTTTAATGAGCAGCCAGGTTAAGAATCACTGAGCTAGTGGCTCAAGTTGGAAATCTGTCAGCCACATGCTGATATAGCTCTTGACTTTGTCTACTGTTCTCCATCATCAAAGTCACCACCCTAAACCAAGACACAATCATCTCTTGCCAGAAATAACCTCTAACTGTTCTCTATGCCTCTATTTTTGGCCCCATCCACACTATTATTCACTATGCAGTCAGGGTGATTAAAAAAAAAAAAATCTGATCTGATCACATCACTCTCTTAATTACAATATTACCCTGCCTTTCTGCTTGTTTTTAGAACGAGCCCCAGATTATGGCCTATAAAGATGTGGATATAGAGCTATAGCCTTTGTGTTTTGGTATGATCAGCAAACTTACTTATCTCTACTCTTCTGATAACATGCCTCCCAACACATAGGGTGGGCTTATGATCAGGTGTCCCGGGGTGGGCTTGGTGATCCAAGCCCACTAGGTTAACTGGGGTCCACCTTCCTCATACTTTTTGGGTCTAGAGTAGAAGCAGCCTTGCCTTGGGCTCATAGTGAAAGGATATGGATTTGGAGCTCTTGGCCAACATTTTCTTTTCCTCTCCAAGTCAGAGTAAAATCCAGTTTTTCTGGCAACAGGGAAAAATCCTCTGTGATTAATTAATTGTTTAATATTTTGCTTACTTTCTGTCTTTCCTGTTGAACCGTTATCTTCATGAAGGCAACGGCCATGCCTATTTTGTTCAATGTAGTATCTTCATTTCCTAGTACATAGAAATGCATCATTCTTTGATGAATAAATGAATGAATTGTTTGGTCTTGGAGACATCCATGGCAATAAAGGTAAGATTAAGGGTACAGATGCCAATGGAAGGCTTGTGGATTCCTTTGCACCAAATTTCCCTGTGCTGACTCAGCCGAGGCCCAGAAGTGGAGGTATGTGTGACTTGTGAATGCTGAGCCACTCACCTTGGCGCAACCAGTGATTTCCTTAACTTTCTCTTGCCAGGAGATGCTCCCTGGGCATTTTTAGGCTCTTCTTCCCTAGTACGGTAAAACTGCTGTCCCAAAGCACCCAGGAATGGAATAGTTGCTATGGGCTGCTTTATTTTATAATTTGACATTGGAATGGAAGAAGAGAATATGCTTTTAAAGCTCTTTAAAATGCAGTTCTATTAAAAAGAACTATTGAGACACATCCATAAAGTAAGCTCTAAGGAATGATAAGGAAGAGTTATAGATATGTGCTCTGGTGTTCTACCCAGAAATGTTGTGCAATATGGGGATAAGTTTATTCCTTAAGAATGTATCCAAAATATACATAATCCTCCATGATTTTTGTTTCATAACTTAATTCACCAGGGTTTTCAATGCTTGGATGTAGCTATTTTGATTCACTAATATTGAGGTGGCAATTTTTGAAATAACTAAAAAACAAACCCTAAAAGCATATCTATTTTAATTAGGAATCATACATGAATCAGATTGATCTAATCTTTGAACTTCATCCCATTCCAACCTATTCTTCAACCTATTCCCCCTCAGGTAGGGATCAGGGATGAGATGAGGTCAGGGGTGGGTTAGTGTCAGGGTTGGGAGCCAGGTGGTGGGGAATATGGTCCCAAATGGCTGGTGAACTACATGGAGAAAGGAGTCATAGTCTCACTGCATTTGCCAGTCTCAGAAAGGGCCACCCATTGTTCTAACTCAGGATGCTGCTCACTTTCTGAGAATTTATTTGTATCATCTGTATCTCAATACCTTAAATTTATCTCTGAAATGACAATTGTCATTATCATTTACTTTTAGTCAATAAATAGGTATATTCATTTAATTAAAGTATTTTTTAAAGCTTTAACTTATTTTAGAGAGAGGGAACAGGAGGGAAAAAGCAAGTGAGAGAAACATCAATTGGTTGCCTCTCACACCTGCCCCAACCAGAACTGAGCCCACAACCTAGGTATGTGCTCTAACCAGGAATCAAGAGTAGACCTTTCACTTTGTAGGACGATGCCCAACCAACTGAGCCACACCAGTCAGGGCTAATGGAAATACTCTTTCTGTCTTCTCATTTGAAAAGCTATAGGATGAACACCTTTAAGTTGACTTCTTCATTGTATTATCTTATTTGAGTGGGTATATATTATCCATTAGGCAAGGAGGAGGTGGGAATAGGAAAAGGATATCTGCAGCATAATAGGACCTCATGTTCCCCAGATTTCTCAGCAAACACAGATTTCTAATAGTTTTCTCAGTAGTCCATTATGAACAGACGTTTTGCTAATTATTAAACTCCTTCAAAATGGAGGTTGGAGGATTGGCCTTAGAGTCTAACCTGATCAATTCCAATAGAATAAAAATCTGTGCTATTTTTCTGATTTTAAAATTAAAGCTTATTCAAATAGAATAACATTCTGTATTCAAATAACACAGAAATACAATTGTAAAAGAAGAAAATTCTTCATGATCAAGTTTAAACTTAGGGATGGAGTAAAAATCAGAGACCAAGGCAGATTCATTGCAAAATGTCAAAGCATAAACTTCAAGGCCCCTCACTTGCACAGGCCCCTTCAAAAACCCTGGGAGGGCCCTAGTAATGTGTAGATAGAGTCATTTGCTTTAAAGAAATGTATACACGTGAAATGTTTCAGCTCCAGGTAAGGAAGGCTGCTTTCTCTTTCTACTCTCACCTCCGCTTGTCATGTTTTCCATTATGCTGAGTGGCACTGGGGTTGCCACAGGCCTTTTGGAGAACAGTCTACACTTGGCATAAGTGCTTGGCACGTAGTAGGTCCCCAAACATGAGTTTTTTGCTTCCCTCTTTTTTCTATTCTTTTTCTGTCAGGCATGAGGAAATGTTTATGAAAAGAAAACATACCTAACACATTCCAGTCATCCTACCAAATGACTACTTTCAAACTGTCTGGTGTGACAGAGCCCAGGCCTCTGACAACATAGCACCTAGGAACTGTCTTTACACCTGGCAATAATTTTTCATTGTTTCACACAACACTGCAACTAATGGATCAACTGTGACAAACTAGAGTAAACGTATTTATCAGGATAAAGACGTATGCTTAACTGAGAGATGATACATTTGAATGCTAGTCATCCTATGGACAGAAAAATAGCAACTAATAATAATAAAAATAATAACTACACTAAACTGTGAACCTATTTTGGTGTAGAGGACCCTATGACATCCATTGCCTTATGAAATCCTTTCAACAATTTTGGAGGGTGGTTATAGACTGTCCTAATTTTTGAGAGGACAATGTTGTGTGTGTGGGATTTAGTGACTGACCCAGGATATGCTGGCCAATGAGTGGATGAACCAGAACTTGGATCCATGACTATGACTTCTATGACTCTTGAATATTTGTAGCATTTATATCAGTGGTGTTCAAGGACAACACCTGCCTTGTTGACAGGCCCCTGTTCTTCTCGTTAACTCTACTGAGATGAAAGCCATTGTGCAAAAAACTTGGATGCTGGATAAAATGCTCTCACTTCAAGAAGTATTTGGTGGCCTCAGGGTATAAAAATAGAAAAACAAATGACAGAAAAGGCAAAAAGGAGGGGAAAGCTCTGAAACAAGAAAGAGCTTGGCATTTGGAAGAAAATGAAGTGGGAAGCATGAACCACTGGGTGGTAGGTAGGAATGAGATACCCACAGCCTCGCAAAAGACTTTATCTGTTTACTAAATACTATGTGGCATTTTATATGTACCAGGCACTATTTTAGTTCTCCCACTAGTTCTATGAGGTAGAGCTTTTTATTGATCACATTTTTCAGATGGTAAAGCTGAGGCAGTGGGAGATTAAGCAGCTTGCTGGGTGGAACTTGGGCAGTCTGCCTCCTGAGTCTGCCAACCTGGAAGGTAGATGGAGGCAGTTTATGGTGGAGCATCCCAGAGGGACATCTCAGATCATTGTACACATTGTACAGGATGGCTTTGGGACTGAAGATACAGAGTTATCAGTCACAATGGCTGTGACTGATGACTTTTGATCATTTTTTAATCTGTTTTACGCCAGCAGATTTAAAGATGATGTTGTTTGGGAACTTCCGGCCAAGATGGAGGCATAGGTAGACACACTGTGCCTCCTTGCACAACCAAAAGGAGGACAACAACAAATTTAAAAACAGAAAACAACCAGAACTGACAGAAAATCAAACTGTATGGAAGTCCGGCAACCAAGGAGCTAAAGAAGAAACACTCACCCAGACTGGTAGGAGGGACAGAGACTGGCAGCTGGGCAGAGAGGACTCATGGCAGGGCAGTGGCTGGCGGACCAGGTGGTCCCACACCCATGTGTGGATAAACTGGGAGGAACAATTGGGGAGCGAGACAGACCACGCAACCCAGGGTCCCAGTGTGGGAAATAAAACCTCAAAGCCTCTGACTGAAAACACCTGTGGGGGTTGAGGCGGCAGCGGGAGAAACTCCCAGCCTCACAGGAGAGCTCGTTGGAGAGACCCACAGGGTCCTAGTATGTACACAAGTCCATCCACCTGGGAATCAGCACCAGAAGGACTCAATTTGCTTGTGGGTAGCAGGGGAAGTGACTGAAAACTGGCAGAGAGTGGAGCAAGTGGCATTGTTCCCTCTTGGACCCCTCCCCCACATACAGCTTCACAACTCAGTGATGTGGTTGCCCCGCCCTGGTGAACACCTAAGGCTCCACCCCTTACTATGTAACAGGCACACCAAGACAAAAAAATGGCCCAAATAAAAAAGCAGATCAAATCTCCAGAAAAAATACAACTAAGCGATGAAGAGATAGCCAACCTATCAGATGCACAGTTCAAAACACTGGTAATCAGGATGCTCACAGAATTGGTTGAATTTGGTCACAAATTAGATGAACAAATGAAGGCTATGCTAAGTGAAATAAAGGAAAATGTACAGGGAACCAACAGTGATGGGAAGGAAACCGGGACTCAAATCAACGGTGTGGACCAGAAGGAAGAAAGAAACATTCAACCAGAACACAATGAAGAAACAAGAGTTCAAAAAGATGAGGAGAGGCTTAGAAACCTTCAGGATGTCTTGAAATGTTCCAACCTCCGAATCATAGGGGTGCCAGAAGGAGAAGAGGAAGAGCAAGAAATTGAAAACTTATTTGAACAAATAATGAAGGAGAACTTCCCCAATCTGGCAAAGGATATAGACTTCCAGGGAGTCCAGGAAGCTCAGAGAGTCCCAAAGAAGTTGGACCCAAGGAGGAACACACCAAGGCACATCATCATTACATTAGCCAAGATGAAAGATAAAGAGAGAATCTTAAAAGCAGCAAGAGAAAAGGAGACAGTAACCTACAAAGGAGTGCTCATAAGACTGTCAGCTGATTTCTCAAAAGAAACCTTGCAGGCAAGAGGGGCTGGAAAGAAGTATTCCAAGTCATGCAGGGCAAGGACCTACATCCAAGATTACTCTGTCCAGCCAAGCTATCATTTGGAATGGAAGGGCAGATAAAGTGCTCCCCAGATAAGGTCAAGTTCAAGGAGTTCATCATCACCAAGCCCTTATTCTATGAAATGTTCAAGGGACTTATCTAAGAAAAAGAAGATAAAAAGTAGGAACAGTAAAATGACAACAAACTCACAGTTATTAACAACTGAACCTAAAACAAAAACAAAAACAAATGAAGCAAACAGGTAGAACAGGAACAGAATCACAGAAATGGAGATCACACGGAGGGTTATCATCAGGGGAATGGGTGGGGACAGAGGGGGAAAAGGTACAGGGAATAAGAAGCATAAATGGTAGAAGATAGACCGGGGGAGGTTAAGAATAGTATAGGAAATGTAGAAGCCAGAGAACTTATATATATGACCCATGGACATGAACTAAAGAGGGGGAATGTGGGTGGGAGTGGGTGTGTAGGGTGGAAGGGAATAAAGGGGGGGAAATGGGACAACTGTAATAGCATAATCAATAAAATATACTTAAAAAAAAGATGATGTTTCTTTCTGTTTATATTCTCAATTCAGCCAGATTCCTGCATGTGTTATAGCTTTTGGCTTTAAAGCCTCATGGTCTTCCATGAATTTCCTTGGGCCCAGATATATTGAA
>VMDR010026074.1:0-14164 GCA_007922815.1 Macrotus californicus
TGGCGGGGGTGGGGGGAGAGTGATGGGGAGAAAATTCAAACTGTAATTGAACAACAATAAAGTAATTTAAAAAAAAAAAAAAAGAATTCATTCAACAGTAAAAACTAGGTTCCTTACAGCTCTTGTGCCCCAGTAGATTAAAGTCTTTTAAATTTTTTACTTGTCATTTTAAGCCATTATTAAAAAGAAAAAAAAGATGTGGGTAATTGCTCTGAGTTTAGGAAAAACACCTTGAAGGATTTGACCTCAATAACTTGTACTAATTTTAGCATCTACTAAAGGAGTTTAATAAATACTATCACTACTGTGAGCTAAATTAAATTCTAAGGAGAGAGCAGGAAGTGCTTAAAGGCTGAAATATGAAAGGGACACTCCAGGCAATCTACTCATTCCTGATAAAGGAATTAAGAAACAAAGGGGAGGGGGCAAGAGGCTCTGCCTTCCCTGGTGGAGTTTTTGATTGAAAGACGTTCTGGGGAAGGGAGAAAAAATGAAAGCTCTTGCTATGTCAACACTGAGACCTGCAAAACAGCCCAAGACCCTTTCCTTACTCTAAAAATAGTCCGGTGGCCGGGCCATCAGTCAGGTGCTGTTTTCTTTCTCATTTTTCTTTAATAACTGCCATTCATGGAATAACAGATTTTACTCACTTTCTCATCATGCAATTTCTTTAAACTTTGAAATCTGGACTTGACCATCATTCTAATCACATTTGTCTTTGTCACCAATAACAACAGCTTTTTCTCTTTTTTTAAAGATTTTATTTATTTGTCTTTAGAGAGAGGGAAAGGGAGGAGGGGGAGAGAAACATCAATGTGTGAGAGATCAATCAGTTGCCTCTCACATGCCCCCAACTGGGGACCTGGCCTGCAACCCAGGCATATACCCTTACTGGGAATCGAACCAACAACCTTTCAGTTTGCAGGCTGGCACTCAATCCACTGAACCACCTCAGCCAGGGTGCTTTTTCTTTCTTGAAATTTTATTTTTCAATTACAGTTGATCTGCAATATTATATTAGTTTCAGGTGTAGAGCATAGTGTGGAGACATTTATATAACTTAGGAGATGATCCAGTAAGTCTAGTACCCACCTGGCACCATATATTGTCATTACAATATTATTGACTATGCTGTACTCTTTTTAAATCACCTTTCTAGAAACATTTCACAACATTCGATACTGTTAAACAGATCGCCTTGACAGTCTCTTCTCTTTTGAGATTGAATGCTGTTGATTTTAATTTGCCATCTATGATGACCTCTTCGCTAAAATTACTTTCCAACCCCCTCTAAATGTAGACACTTCTTATGGTCCTTTTTCTCATTGTCTGTTTTTCTCTATATATTCTTTCAGAAATTTCATCTTATTTGAAGCACTTTCTATATGGCTTCCGATAGTGTACCCCCAGTTCTAACTCCTTTGTTTGGCTTTATACCTAAATTTCCCAAACCTCAAATGTATTAAGATTAGATTTATCAATATTCCCTTCAGCACTTACATCCTATCCTAGGTGTTCTTCCTTCATCAATATTTCCAATATGATTCTGTTTATCTAAGCTCCTTAGCTCTGACTCCTCAAAGCCTTTACATGTACTTCATATGGAAGCAAATGAAGGGTGGCAGAATGTGCCACCCCAAAACATGGCACCATAGCATAAAGACTACTTTGAGTTGAAGGCACTTGAAAAACAGCAGATGCAAGAAGCACATTCTAATCTCCCCTTTTCTTCCTGAAAATAACAGATGAAAACTCACATGCAGATGTGCTCCCTGTACCAGGAAAAAGAAACATTCTTCAAAGGGGAAGTAAAGTCGAGAGAACCGTGCACACAGAGACCCTGTTAAAATAACTCTTATCTTCCTTTCGCATTCCCACATAGTTGAGTCAGTTTTCCACATTCGCCTCTTTGTTAAATCTAGAATAAAAGCATTTAGGTGTAGCCACCACTTTCAGTCTTCATTTCCTTATGAGGATTCTCATGTTACATAAAACTTATATTAATAACTGTGTATCCTTTTCTCCTGCCAATCTGTCTTGTCTATTTAATACTGAGGCCCAGCCAAAAAAAAGTTTAAGAGGATAAAGATGAAATTTTGCCTCCCTTACAGCATCAACCTCTAATATTTCTACCTTCCATATCATTCTGCTTTGTCCCTGTATTTATTCTTTTTGATTGGAGTATTATGAAAACTTTCCATTTATTTCTTATTTTTCAATTACAGTTTACATTCAATATTATCTTGTATTAGTTTCAGGTGCACAGCAGAGTGGTTACACAATCACATACTTTATAAAGTGCCCCCCCATATTTTTAGTACCCAACTGGCACCATACATATTATTAGTTATTGCAATATTACTGACTATATTTCCTATGCTGTAGTTTACATTCCCATGACTACTTTGTAACTACCAATCTGTACTTCTTAATCTCTTACCAATCTGTACTTCTTAATCTCTTACCGTTTTCACCCAGTCCCTCAGTGCCCCTCCCTTCTGGCAACCATCAGTCTGCTCTCTGCATCTCTAAGTTTGCTTCTGTTTTGCTTATTGATTTATATTGCTATTTAAATTACACATGTGAGTGAAATCACGGCATTTGTCTTTCTCCAACTGACTTATTTCATTTAACATAATACCCTCTAGGTCCACCCATGCTGTTGCAAATGTTAAGATTTCATTCCTTTCTATGGCTGAGTAGTATCCCATTGTGTGTGTGTGTGTGTGTGTGTGTGTGTGTGTGTGTGTGTGTGTGTGTGTATCTCACCACTTTTTTAGCCTCTTGTCTATTGATGGGCACTTAGGTTGCTTCCATATCTTGGCTACTGTGCACAACATCGCAATGAACATAGACATGCATCCATTCTCTTGAATTAGTGTTTTAGGTTTTTTTGGATATATATCCAGAAGTAGCATCACTATACAACATCACTTTGATGATCAAAGAAATACACATTAAAACCACAATGAGATATCATCTCACATCCCTCACACCTGTCAGAACGGTTGTCATCAATAAATCATCGAACGGCGAGTGTTGACAAGGAAGGAGAAAAAGGTTTGCTGTGCGCTGTTGGTGGGAATGCAGACTGGTGTAGCCACTGCGGAAAATGGAGTGGGCGTTCCTCAGAAAATTAAAAATGGAATTGCCTTATGAAACCTTCCCAAATAACCTTGGTTCATTGGGCTGAATGAACCTTTGAGAGCGTAATATTAACTAAATCATGTTGCTCCGAAATCTTGATCTGCTCCTTACTGCCTATAGGATAACATCCAGCATCCCTGGTTTAGTAATAGAACACCAGTTTGCCTTAGACTATTTTGCATATGATTTTTTTTCTTAATATCTTCTGAAGATACAGAATCAACATGCCTCAAAATGCCTTCATGATATGGATTAAAAAATCTACATTGCTGGGAATCTTTTATTGTCCCTCTCTATTTTTATTGTTAAATAGCTCCCCCAACTAAAACTAGATTATTTTACTTTCCTTTCATCTAATCTAGTAGTTTATCCATGGGTATCCTTAATATTTAAAAATTACTTATAAAAGCAATGCATTTAAATTTAACAAGAAAGGAGTTATTATCAGATAAATAAATATTTCCGCTTTCTCATTTGAAGAGAAACCAACACAGAGGGGTGGCCACAATCCCCCATGTAGTAGGCACGCCACCTAGTGACAGCTCTACCACACTACAAACCTTGCCTCTGAGGCCTGCACGCCTGAAGATCCGCCTACAAATTTTCCTGAAGGAATATATCAAAACAAACTTTTGTTTTTAGATATAATATAGTACCATAAGAAAAATATTTAATAGTACTTACTTTTCCATGGCATTAAACATGCAAACTAATTAATTTAGGGTTGATTATGTAAATAAGTTCAGAGACACACAGGGACCTGAAGATTTTATGTGTTGACATGTATCAGTGATGCATTTGGACCCACTTTGGAAGAAGAAACTGAAGCTTGGATAAACCTGGGAAAAAGTTGGAGAAATTTCTTTTTTCCTAAGAAAGCATATGTAACATACGCAGCAGAGCATACTCTGAGTAAACATCTGCTGAGGAGTGGCATAATGCTTCAGAGTAAGCATGGACCGCGAAGCCAGAAGGCTGGCTGGGGCAGCCTTCAGGAACTGGAGCCCAACATGCAACTGCTCAAAACGGCCCCTTCACATCCGCAGACATGGCGACAACATCTTCACGGTATGAGAGGTAATACGTGCAAAATGTTTGGTCTATAGCAGGCACTCCATAAAAAGTGACAGTTTGTTTTTAATGATTATTGTCCTTTTTACCTTCAATAATTTATATAAAGACATAAAGCTGCTTTTCAGGCTTAAAAACTATTATCCCTAAGTCCTAAATTTCTTTATCACAGTGTGGAGTGCATGTGCCGATAGACATCATGGCTTTCAATACCTCATGAAAGATGCCATGCTTACTTAGTAAATACCTGACAAAAATAACTACAAAATAAATTATCCACAGGATACATTAAAAGCCACTTAAATCTACTATATTTTTTAAACTACTTAGATAAAGTAAGTTGTTCATACTTACAACTCTCCAGTTGCATTATGCATGTCTGCACATCCATTGGAAAGTTCTTCAGGTCCATTGGACAGGAAAGGGTTAATGTCAATCTGAGGGAATTCAAAGCAATTATTCTTAAAAGAAACTTACAATACCATATTACTGTTACATTCTTCAAGGTACAATTGGAAAGCATTATTGCTCCTGGTAGTGACTAACATCTATTCAAATAAAATTTGCTCCGACTTGGGTGCTATTTACTCTGAAATAGCTGTACCTTTATATACAAAGCTGTTTTGAGGCGGAAGGGGGAAATCTGTATGTTGAAAATTCTGACCACATTTATTTGTTTGTTTGTTTATCTATGTATCTATTTATTTTTTCCTTTATAGCGGGCTGTAGGTGTCTAAAAGAAGTCTGTATTTTCAGGAGAGACCCTCAAGAAAGAAATCTGAGAGGGAGTTCTAAAAATTAAACCAAATACCAAAGACACACTTTCGAAATGGAGAAGCCAAAGAACTTTTGTGTACAACCAATGGACATGAACTGAGTGGTGGAGGGGAGTGCTGGAGGGCGGTAGGGTGCAGGGGGGAGAGGAGTAAGGGGGATAACAAAATTGAGAGAAAGAAAAAAAAACAAGAAGAAAACTTTAAAAATGACACACTTTAGCCAAATCACATGGACAGCATATTTCGGGTGGCAAGTATATCCCCGGAACTGGAGTTCTGAATGCGGAAAAATGGGGTGCAGAGAAGCAATCCTGTGTGACGGCTCTCAGTCTTCTTTGTAACCTCATTAAAGAAGTTGTCCACGAACACCCAGCAGTATCCAGGAGAGGAATAAATGCTGAATCTGGAAAACTTGAACAGTCTCGGTAGGTCTTAGAGTGGGGTCCGCTGTTGTGGGACAAGGGCATGTCACCAGGTCTTATCAGGGTCACGTAACAATCCTCTAGAACCTAATGTTTACCAGACAAACTTCTGATCTGGCTTCACAGAAAGTGACTTGGAGGGTGTATGACAACATCCCCCGGCCCCCGCCACCCCGCCCCAGGAAGTATTTGTACGTTGGCATTCCAGATCATTCATCATTTTTTAATATTTTTTTAATTGGGAAGTTTATTACCAAGATATCTTCAGGGATTACCCAGAATTTGTAGTTTCTGGATCTGAGAAAAAGAGGCCCAGATCCAAACAAACCCGAGTTTATTCAAACCAAGCTCTTTTCTGAGAACTCTCCAGCCAGCCCCTGTTATTGAAAGCACTCCCGGTGAGGTTCAGTATATTAATGAGCACCCCAGGCGGATTTGTTTACTTAAACTTTGTGACCAGAGGCAGGTCACTTCACCTCACTATGTTTCAGTTATCACATCTCTAAGATGAAGAAATATCAGTGTCTGTTCTGGAGAGATGTTGTGAGCAATGTGTTACTTAACACATCAGATGCTTAGGTAAGGTGCTTGACACACAGTAAACACTCAATAAATATGAGTCATTAAGGATTACCAGTACATTCTACCACTCTCAGCCTTCCCCATCTTTCCCTTCTCAAAATTATATAGGAGGAGCACAAACACAACTAAATCACATACAAAAACCATTTAAGCTTTAACAAAAAAATAATCATCAGCTCCAGTAAATGTAACCACTTTCCCCAAAATGGCCTTTTTATACAGACCATATACTTAGTTAAAATGGTGTATGGTCTACAGTGAGATCCAATCAACCTCGTTTGAGAGACATCAATGAACAGACATGAGAAGTTGCTGATGTTGAAGAGACCCAGGAGGATCATCTAACAATTCACTCAAGTCAGAGTCCATAACACACTAAAATAATTCATAGAGTTCAGGCTTCAAAAGCAGTTTTCTCCTGGCTCAGCTAGGTTAAGTGAGCCTGTAAGTATGATCTTGTGGAGTTGCGAAGTTCTTTCTAAAAAGGCAATTGTAACATCAGTGGGACACGGTGTTCTCTGTCTTGTGAAAGGGTTTATTGGAGGTGTGAGCACAAGTACATTTTGAATGTGCACACATTAATTGTTCAGACATCCAAGGCCCTCTGGCCAGCCAGTTCCAAATGTTCACTTGGAGAATTAATTCTCTGACCTTTTGTATGGAAGTAAATTGCATTCTTAGAATCTTTTCCAGGCTCTCACCACATATGTGATGTCAAATTCATATCCTGGCTATTTTTCTGGCAGAAATGAGAGACATTACATAATTCTTTAAAAAAGAAGATGCTTGAGAGGAATTATTTTGGAAAGAAAAACACTGTAGAACTCCTCATAAATCATATCCTGGAAAACATTTATGTATTGACACTTTTTTGTTTAAAGCACAGGACACAGTTGCTTCTCTAACAGCATATGAATGAAAAATATGTGTCAATTTGGTGGGTGTGGTATTGAATTGCTCCATCAAAACATTACATATAAATTGTAATTTGTCCCGACCACATCAAAAGAAAATGAAATCAAGAGGCAATTAATCACATTCTACTGTTTTGGAAATGAATCTCTTCTTGTGTTGAGAGAGGACACTAAGTTCTCTTTCTGAGACAAGACACATAAACAGGATATGGCGTTGTTTTGTTTTTTTTATTTTGTCCTAAGAAGTCTTGGCTTAGTAAAGTAGCAATGTTAAAAAAGATGACTATATTCTGTGACAACTGACCTCATGAAAAGTGAAGTGTTACCCATGTTGGAGCAAGCATTGCCTACAGTATGGTGTCTATCTCAACCATTAATTGAATTGTTAAAAAAAGTTTTCTCACTCCATTTTATGCTCTTTATAAAAATGAGAATTCTAATTAGATCCCAATATTTCTAAATTTAGTGTTATAAGGACAATTGTTTCTTCATTAATTTTTACCTTTGATCTGTAATATCATAACCGCTAATACATCAGTTGTGCTTACTATGTAGCAGGCACAATTTTAAATACTGTGTGTGTGTGTATTTATTTCTTACTACAGATTTATAACACAGGTAAACCATAGTATCCCTGTTTTAGAGATGAGGAAACCGAGAGGTTAACTCACCCGATATTCCAAAGCAGACCCTGGCAGAGCTGGATTTGCAACCCTGGGGATCTAGCTCTCCATTCTCTGCCCTTAAACTTCAAGTAAACTGCTTTCAAAGGAGGGACTGAGCAAAAAGGAATCATGGGCATGGATGACAGTGAGTGATTGCTGGGGAGAGGCGAGTATAAGGGGACTAAATGGTAATGGGAAAAAAAATACAATGAAGATTAAATCAAAAAAAAGAAAAAGAAAAAAAACAAAGGCACAGGGCCTTTTTCATGAAAACGGGTTCTATAACTAATATGACTTCTCCTTAAATGTTGTGTTTTATAATAACAAATAAACATTTCACACATTATTAGTTATTAAATTTAAAGTAAAATAAACACAAATAATTCTTCCAAAAGAAATTAGAGAAATGTAATTAAAACTTTAGAAAATATAAGGTATTTTCCCATGGTTTTTATATATTTACTTGTGTTGTTTGGTAGTTTATTGTGAGTGATTCTGCCAAGAGTACCCTCAGCAGAAATTAGATTGTTAGAACACAAGAAGGAAGATTAGAACCAGTGTTCTAATTCTGAGTTTTGTTGTCATCTGTTTGCAGAGACCATCATAAAGCTTATCAACCCATCACCAATGCAATCTCAATATTGCTGATGTTCCCTTTAGGAAGCTGATATAAACTATGACCTCTGCAGAAAAAAATATATAGAATCACACACAAGCAAAATTCTCCAAATCACAAAAATTTTATGGCATTATAAATTGATTTCCCTTGAATAAACAGCATCTTAAAAAGTGTCTATTGAAATAAGTTTGCTTATTCTATTTAAAAATTAATGGCCTGTCTCTGGTACTGGCATAAGAACAGACACATAGATCAATGGAACAGAATAGAAAGCCTAGAAATAAACCCATGTCTCTATGGTCAATTAATATTCGACAAAGAGAGCAGAAGCATAAAATGGAGCAAAAATAGCCTCTTCAACAAATGGTGTTTGGAGATCTGGACAGCTACATGCAAAAAAAATGAAACTTGACAACCAACTTACACCATACACAAAAATAAACTCAAGATGGATAAAAGACTTAAATATAAGTCACAACCCCATAAAAGTCCTAGAGGAGAACATAGATAGGTAAGTCTCAGATATTACACATGGCAATATTTTCACCAGTATGCCCCCTAGAGTACAGGACATAAAGGAAAGAATAAACAAATGGGACTTCATCAAAATAAAAAGCTTCTGCATGGCTAAAGAAAACATCAGCAAAATGAAAAGGGAACCAAGCGTATGGGAAAATATATTTACCAATGATACCTCGGACAAGGGTCTGATCTCCCTTGTCTGAGAAGAACTCACACGACTCCACTCCAGGAAGACAAACAATCCAATTAAAAGTGGGCAAAGGACCTGAACAGATACTTCTCCGATAAGGACATACAGAGGACCCAGAGACATATGAAAAGATGCTCAGCATCACTAGCCATCAGAGAGATGCAAATTAAAACCACAATGAGATACCAATTCACACCCGTCAGAATGGCCATCATTAACAAATCAACAAACAAGAGCCGGTGAGATTGTGGAGAAAGGGGAACCCTTTTGCACTATTGGTGAGAATGCAGATTGGTGCAGCCACTGTGGAAAACAGTATGGAATTTCCTCAAAAAACTAAAAATGAAACTACCTTTTGACCCAACAATTCCACTGCTGGAATTATGCCCTAAGAGTCCCGAAACACCAATTCAAAAGAACCCATACACCCCAATGTTCATAGCAGCATAATTTACAATAGCCCAGTGCTGGAAGCAACCTAAGTGCCCATCAGTAGATGAGTAGATCAAAACAACATGGTACATTTACACAATGGAATCCTATGCAGCACAAAGAAAGAAGGAGCTCCTACCCTCACGACAGCATGGAAAGATCTGGAGAGCATTATGTTAAGTGAAATAAGCCAAGTGGTAAAAGACAAATACCATATGATTTCACATATATATGGAGCCTAATCAACAAAATAAACAAGGAAGCCAAATATAACCAAAGACATTAACATAAAGAGCAAACTGACAGTAAACTGAGGCAGGGGGAGGGGGATAATCGGGGAAAGAAGGTGAAGGGTCATCAAGGTACATGTATAAAAGACCCAAGGACAAAGTCAAAGAGGGGAAGGATTGACGGTGGGAGGTGGGAGGGTGGGGGAAGTGGTGGCAGGAAAACAGAGACAATTGTACGTAAACAACAATAAAAGAAAAAGAAGAAGAATATAGGAAATGGAGAAGCCAAAGAACTTCTATGTATGACCCATGGACATGAACTAGGGGGTATGGATTACTGGAAGGAAAGGGGGTACTGGGTGGAGTTGGGCAAAGGGGGAAAAATGGGGACAACTGTAAATATATTTTTTAAAAATAAATAATAAAAATAAATAAAATAAAATAAAAATTATAGGCCTGTCAAGGTTCAAAAAAATAAGCACATTGTACAAGTAACCTTTAATGGTTTTCACAACTGAATTTCAAAGAAAGAGTGACTATATTTAGCTTAAATAAAAGTTGAGCCCTGGCTGGTGTAGCTCAATAGATTGTGTGTGGGCTGGGAACTGAAAGGTCACTGGTTCAATTCCCAGTCAGGGCGCATGCCTGGTTTGTGGGCCAGGTCCCCAGTAGGGGGTGTGTGAGAAGCAACCACACATTGGCATTTCTCTCCCTCTCTTTCTCCTTCCCTTCCACTCTGTCTAAAAATAAATAAATAAAATCTTTAAAAAAAAAAGTTGAAATTGCATTATGACAACTCACTGTGCATAGTAGCAGTTTTGTTATAAAATTTCCTCCTGTGACTTGATGTTTAACATAATAATACTTCCATCATATAAGCAGTGAAGTTGGTGGTATTGGTATGGATTAGTGGTAGGGTAAGGTGAGCACTGAAGAAGATTTAACTGTGTCATGTGCCTCCATTGTCTTGTTCTGATATTACCATCCTCATTTATAAGTAATGAAACTGAGGCTTAGAGAGGTCAGTAACCCTTCAAGAGTCCATACAGGGCTAATTTTGGAATTCTGGAAAATATTAGAATTTAATCTTTTTAAAGTTATTTTTGGTTTAGTTTTGTGTTTGGTTTAGTTTTTTTGTTTGTTTGTTTCCTTTTTAGAAAGATAGAATTTACAACTTTAATGCCTATCATATGCCTGGCATTGTGCTGGGTGCTTTCCATATATTATTTTAGGCTCAAGAATTATCACACATATAAGAAAAACAAACCTTTCTCAAGTAAAGAGACTTGCCCCAAATCATAGCTAGTAACTTGTAGAGGCTGGACCTGGGTTGGGAGACATCCCTCCTGGACCCTTTCTGCCCTTTGGTACATCTCCTGCAGGGTGTATCAAGTCCACAAGGCTTTGACTATTCTTTAGCCTTGTATTTCTCAGGGTTGTTAATGCAGCTGCTAATTTGAGAAATTACGACAAAGGACAAAGAGAAGTCTTGCTTGTATCTTGCTATAAAAGCAGTGGCTTCCCCAAACTCAGTGTTTTATAGCTGTGACACAGACCCACGGGGTGTTATGTCCATCTGGACCTGTCACATGGCTCCAGTGAGACTGGGGGACAGGGGAGCAGTAAGGCAGATACTCTAAAGCTTGTGCTGCTTGCTGGCAGTGAATAAGAAATGCCTTTGTCTCTGACCCAGGAATCTTGTGTTCTCAGTCAGCACCCACTAAATAAGTGATAGGCTAACTTTATAAGCAGAGTAGAATCAATACCAAACTTGACAATCTGGAGTCATGTGCCTGGCTCCAAAGCCCTCATTTAAAAAGTACCTAATTTGAAAAATAGCACTATAATTCATATATACCATTTAAAAGTTTAAATGATACATAAAGCACATAAAAAACAACTGAACCTTTACCCCACCTATCCCTTACTCCCAGTTCTAGCTCCTCAGGACAGCCTTTTCTTAGATATTTGTCTACAATTGATGTTCATAGGGCTAAATTGCCATTATATAATGCTTGATTTTTTTTTAATTTGTGATATCGTCTATTAATTTCCTACAAGAAAAAAATAGAATTTATTTGTCTTATACCACACTCTATGCACACTGAAATCTCAACTATACTCAAAATTTAATTGTATAAACACATAATTAAATTAATATTTTGTGTTTATATGTTATGAATATATAATTATAGTTTATGGTAAGCTTAGTAGTTTGCTGTAATTACAGCTTGTGTATAACATTTTGTTTTTCCTTTGTTAATAATTGTCTCGCTTTTGCAATCACTTCAGTTTCTACTCCCTACCATTACTTCAAATTCTACAAACTCCCTCTCCAGAGCTAGAAAGGCCCTCTCAATAGTTAAACACAGCAATTCACCTAGCAGTTTCTTGTTTTACTCTCTCTCTCTCTCTCTCTCTCTCTCTCTCTCTCGGTTTTTCCTTTCTAGTCATATATTAGATGTATATTGATGTTCTGATTTCCGTATCATTTCTCTCCTATTTTTTGCTTCTTTGTATCTTGATTCTACTTCTTAGGAGGCCTCTTCACTTCATCTTCGAATATTTTACTATTTCCTCCCCGACTTTGGTTTACTATTTCCTCTTACGGTGGTCTGAATGACTCCATTTTCCTTTCTTAGAAATATCTTATTTCATGCAACCAGTTATCTCCTCTGTCCAAAGATCTTTTTTCATGATCTCTTCTCCCTGGATTTTCTCTTGAATCATTCTTTTCTTTTTGTTTCTCTAATTTTCTTCTCTTTCCTCTTTCTTTCTTCTGCATGTTTTTGGTGTGTGTTGTTTTTTGGGTTTTGGTTTTTTTTTGGCTTCTGCTTCTTTGATTATTGTTAATATTACAGCATGTCCTAAAATGTCTTTTTACATATGAGAATGAAACACTAAACTCTTTCTGGAGCTCAGTTAGAAGCAGATGTTTCATTGAATGGTCTTTTCTGCAGGAGGATAACATGGCTGCTCAGAGAGTTCATTGGTGATTCTCCAAATGTCAATATCTGTTGATTTTTTTCTGTTGGACAATTAAGTTTCTCCAGAGGTGTATTCTTCGGACTACTGCTCAGTAGAAGTTTAGGTCTGGCTTTCAGCATTTTAGGGAGAACATGGGTATCACCATTAAGTATACCTCATGTAATTCTCTTTTTTTTTTTTTTGTATAATGCCTCATTACAAATCCAGCTGTGCCTGGAGTCCCTACTCCTGAAGCTCTTGGCCCAACCTCTCTGAGGTTTTCTGTGCTGCTTTCTGCCCAGTGCAGAAGGCAAAAAGGTGGCCCTTCATCTAAAGGACATAAACGAGAAAATTAGGAATAGATGGCTCACTGTTGTTCCTACAAAATACGCATCAATTCTCATTCTTTGATCTCTTTTTTAACCTCTATTTTCTGAAGTCCTAGCTGCCACAAATTTCTAAAAGTGTGAGATATTATTATTTTCCTGTTTGGTTTCCCCACATTGGCTTTGGTGTCAACTGTCTCTCTTAAGTCAGTTTTCACAAGTGCATTCATTTTCAAGCTTCCTCAGGTACGTTGTCATCACTCATCTGTCACTGTCTTCTTTTCCATTACTTTTGCCCTCCTGAGCATTAGTGCCATTTTATTCCTTATTAAGTTTATTTCTTTGCTTTAGTAGGTTGAAGGAGAAAGTACAGATAAGTGGACAAGTTAAATAGGTCAGGTTTGCCAGGACATTCTGCTTCTTTCTTTAAACAAGCAGGAAAGCCAGATCTCCCATAAAACATCACAGATGCTCCATTTGTAAATTGAATGAGATTTTTTTTCTAGCACAATTTTTTAAACAAAGAAACTGTTTGCCAGTTGAAGATTTCAAAGTACTGTGAGATTTCCAAAAACAACCCATAAAAAAACAAATTTAGTCTTTGATCGTGTGAGCCAGGATATAGCAAACAAAAATTAGGAGCTGAGAGCCATCATCCTGTTTCATCTGAATTCACACCGAAAAGACAAAAATGCAATTCTGAATTACTCCATAACTTTCCTCAAAATATTAGAAGAAATGCGAGCAATTCATAATGGATGGAACCATTTTCCAATTCTGATAAGACTCGATAAAAACAACTCAATATCCATAATCCTATAGGACACACACACACATTGTATTTCAATTTGATCAATGGAAATATTCACATTATAACTGTCAAAAGATTACCCCATGCTATCTGGGGATATATGCTTGTAGCCAAAATCTGTCTGAAATGAAACAGTACCTTATAATAAAATTAATCATAGCTTTCACAAAGTCAATTTTCAAATTAGCAGGGAAAAGTTTTAACTTGCTCTGTTTGCACCCTACCATGGCTCCCTTGATATCCATCATGAACCCACAACAAGGAGGGGTCAAGGATCATGGCCTCAGGTTCTGAGCTTCCATCATAAAATATATGTGTTGAATTCCTAAGCAGCATCTAAGTCTTTCTGAAGAATTCAAATAATACAAACTCACATATAGTAAAATCTAAAGTTCACCTTTATTCCTACCCCAATTCAACTGCTCATTTCCAGAGGTGGTTATTTTCTCTCAGTTCTTGGGCATGCTTCTCAGCTTCTTGTATAGCTTTA
>VMDR010026075.1:0-14179 GCA_007922815.1 Macrotus californicus
TGGAAGTCTTTTTTCCATACACCATGATGCCTGTATTTGAGGACCCAAGACCACAAAAACCTGTGTAAACCCGATTTATCAAGCTAATGGCAATTGGACATACTTGAGAATTTTCACCTTCAATTCACCTTTTAGAGAAAAAAATTAAATGTTACATTTATTTTCTAATTTAACTTTTCATATAAAATCCATTTGCAATTACTTTGTTCATTTTTTAGAAAATTATTTTGTTTATAGATATATAGCACTCTTTACTGGAAAACATATTATGGAACTTGAATTTTCAATAAAATTATTTCCCTTGAAAAACAAGTTAGAAGATCACTTTTCCTTATACTCATGGCTTTATCAGGAGGATAAGCTTGCATGTTTTCAGTTCCTGATAAAATATTTATGAAGGGAAGAGATTCCCTTATCTATTAAATTATATACTCTAATTCAGCACATGCTTTATCTTCTGGAACACAAGTTTAATTGGCAAATACGAGAGCCTGGGCAATTCTCGCAAGATTACTTCAGATTAAGATCTCTGAAGTTTTGCTTTTATGCCAAACTCTGCAAGAAGGAGAAAAAAATGTCTTCTAACTGCCCCAAAGTGTTTTTGATTTTTTGCAAATTGTATAACAAAGGTTTTATTTAAATTAATGCAAATTTTAAAACCCTTGACATTTTCCCTTAACCAGGCATTAAACAACAACAACAAAAAATCCAAGTAGCAGGTGTTGACTTTTATGCAACCACCATCAAATTAGCTTCTTATTCTTCCTTTCTTAAGTTTCCAGCACACTCTGAACCCACTTTACAGTCTAGAGAAATAGGCTATTGATCCAGCAGCACATAAAACCAACTGTGCTTTTGCCCTGAAGTAGAGTGTTTGGCAGATGTTTCTGTGGCTGTATGAGGAGCATCCTAAAAGAGATCGTCAAGGACGCTTTGGGAACAAGGACAGTGGTAAATCAAATCCCTCTCTATCTCTCTCCTGACCACCTGCATCTATGAGCTGTGAAATAATGACAACTGAAACTTTGCTCAGAATACTAGGAGTGCCAAAAGGGCTCACATTTACCACAGAGCCTGTAAAACTCCAACCTTGAGTTTAATAAGGTGGGAGGAGCAGAGGGGAGAGAAGTCTCACCAAGTTAAGAGTTTATGGAATTCATTACTGGAAAGCTCTCCCGTGTGAAGTTTATAGACTTGCGATTTGATGCCTGGTGCCTTTAAGCACCTGAGTTTGCTTTTAATTTCTTTTTATTTTTATGGTATTGCCAATTTTGTTTTTATGTTTAATATTTCAAGTCAAAGACTTTAATTTATTCAATACTTTCTGCCTTGCCTCATAATTGAAGATCAAGATGTGAATGCCTTCTCATTTAGGGAAATATCCTTGAAAACTTCCAACTATCCTCTTTCATCCTAGTCCTTGAAGATTTGGGAAGACCAGCAATCTGTTTTAAGGAGGTGATATTTGCTTTGGACTGATATTTTATACCATGTCATTCTTTTTTCAGCCTCAGAAACCCACTCTACCTTCTCTCAAACATTGGAGTCCCTCCAAAATTCAATCTCTAAGATCCTGACCATATTTTTCTACTCCTTTTTGGTTAAGTTCCCAATGTACTTTATGTATGCAGCCCTGTAATACTTCCATCATCTGGTGCCATAATTGTTTGAGAGGCAGTCTTAGGTGGTGAGTGAGATTTGGAATTTGTATCAAAGCAGACCCACTTATGTCATGAGGATCACAACACCCCCCATTAAGTTGGTGCTTCTTATCCACCCTTTAATTGTGTGGATGCATGACAGTCATGGAGTAGTAATGCCACCAGCTTCATGGGTCTTTGAGAACTAATGAAGAGTCATCAAGAAGCACCACCTACAATACATATTAATTGAATGCTCACTGTTAGCTGAGCTCTTATTTATCTTCTCAGTAAACAAAAGTTCCTCCAGACTAAAGACAGCATCTTCAATCTTCTATACTATTCAGCCCAGAAGAGCACCTTGCACACAATTCACACACAAAAAATAGTTAAGTGAATAAGTGACTGGCCCCAAATCCCACTCTCAAGTGCCTTCCTGACTGCCTGACTCAGGAACTCAATGCCTGTGCTTATTCTGCATACACAGCACCTTCTTCATCTGGTATCCTACCCATCCTTCCAGACCCATCACTCCTACTTCAGCTGCCCTAATGCTTCCATGTCCATGACTGTTTTTTTCTCTGGGTTTCACAGTTCTTTCTCTACTGCCCATGTTATTTCAGACCTGTTTCTTTACAAAGGAAAAGTGTAGCATTCCCCAACTCAAAAGACTTCACTATGTCATCCTTGTCATCAAGAATGAGTCCGCAATTCTCTCTGGAGAAAGGTTTGCTTCATCTTCTGGCCACCACTGTCCTCCTCCCTTGCTGTATTGCCTGTCATGGTGTTCCAGCACTTTTCTATTTTGAAAAACTCAAATGCTTTTCTCCCTTTTTCTGTAGTATTTACACAGAATTTTAATTGCTGACTTATTTCCCTCACACTGCCATGACAGTAAGAAATGATTTTTGTTTCCGGCTGCAAACCCAGAGCCTGGCACAAAGAAAGGGAGTTTTTCAAAAGATAACTGCATAAACAATTGGCATATCTTTGGAATGCCATTTCCTTTACACAAAATATCTGCCTACTCTGTCCTCCTAATATAAATATTAATATTTAAAAATCTGTTCAATCTTCATCTTCATTGCCAAGATTTCTTGACAACACCTAGCGGAAATGACTCATGCTCTCACTCTGTATAATTTAATTATATGTTTTGCCCTGAATTATATGTGTTTACATGAGTGTCTTGTTCCTACTTGGAAACAAGCTCCTGGTAGGGAGTGACAATATCAAATACCCATTGTGGTCCTGCCACCTCAAGAGGTGTGGCACCTAAGAGATGCTCAACCAGTGTGTTGATTCATTGTTCTGATTTCCAAATAGTGGCAGGTTTCCTATTCATAAAGCAAACAAATCTCCAGCAATTTCAGGGCACTGTAGATGTTAATTTGATCATCTTTTAGATTCAAGCTATTGTTGAGCAATTCATGAAAGTGTTGATTAACAAGCCACCAAACTGGAAGAGATTGCTGGTGAAATCTCTGGTGAAAGTGTTGTTAGGGAGTGGATTTTACAGCCCAGTGGCCTAAAGGAATGTGTGTGGAATATCTGAGAAAGATAGAAAGTCTTTGAAAATGAGGGTGGCAAAATGACAAGTGTTAGAAATGCACTCTGTTTTGTTTTGAAAGATTAAAGTACAAAAGAGAATTGTCACCGAGCAGAACCCTTGCCACTTTAAGATGCTAGCAGCATGGTCTTGGGCTGCAAACTATTCCATGGGGAAAATCATGAATAGAAAATGTCTTGGGACTGGGGCAAAGGGAGTTTCTAAGACAGTGCTGTGTAGCACTGTCACACCTGGGTGTGACACTGAGAAGCTGTGTGATCTTCAGCAAGTTTCCTGACCTCTCTGGGCTCCAACGTCTTTATCTGTGACATAAGGCACTAAGGCTATGGGTGGTTTCCAAATATTTATTTAAATTAAAGCCGTGTATGAACTTCAATGTAGAAAATGATTGACATGGTACTGTTGTGATAGGTGCTAAACGGAGGTCTGGAAACCCTGCCAAATCTGCTTCCCCCATGAAGCACCTCTAAGGAATCTAAGGACACCTGGGAATATAGTTTGCAAACCAGTTTTCTACATTAAGTCAAGGTCACATGTACACCTCACATTCTAAAGTTTTGTGATTCCCTAATTCAATGCCATATTTCCATAATAATAATTGTAACAAGAATAATAACTATACACATATACATGCCTATATACATACAAATTTCTCACAGTTTACAGAATTACTTACATTCACTACTGCCTTTAGTTTTAACTTTTCCAGGGCAGATGGCATGACAGGGACTTGCATTCATTTCACAAAAGAAGATGGAGCAATGCATTGGGGGTCAACAAGAAGATGGCTATTCTGGGGCTTCTGGTAGGCATTAAGTGGATGGCAACTTTTGACAGTCACATAATATTAAGTACCTAAGGTATATTGGGACACTCTTAGACACTGGGAGTATGATAAAAGAAGAGTACCTGGTGTTAAAATAGTTATGATCTAATGGGAGACACATACACATAGTCAAATTTCAACCTAACAGTTGTTTTACGACACAGTTTTGCCCAAGGCACCATAAACAGAAAGAAGGGGGACACATAGCAGAATATGGGTTTAAGGAATTGTTGTCTGGAGGAGACACTGCCTGGCTTGAGTGCAAGCGAATAAAGAAAATGATTTCAAGTAGAAGGAACGCCTTGAGCAAAGACACTGAGTCTAGAATAGCATGATAACATGAGAGTATAAGATATGAGAAAAGAGACAGAAGTGGAGACTGGGGCAGGAGGTAGAGACCAGATGTTGGGATCCAAGATTACACATGACAGATGAGGGTAAGGATTTTGATTGGAAAGCAGAAAGTCAGATTTTTATTTTGGAAAGGTTACCTTGTCTTCAATGTGCAGAAGGGATTGGAGTTGGAAAAATGCTGGAGGCCAGCAAACGAAATTGGGAAGTGATTGCAATAACCCAGGAGTGAAATGATAAGGAACTAGTTGAAAGCAATGATTTTACTTAAGTCAAACAAAACAGACACAAAGCCCATGTGGTGACTCAAAGCAGTGAAACAGTCTTAGTCGTTTGTACTTCTTTCACATCTCCTTGTACATAGGTTCCTGCCTACCTCTCAGCCTCTCCCGTCTTACTTAGGTCCTCATTTTGCCACTGTAGGCCCAGTTGCAGCATGGAGGTATCTGTATGGTGGGAAATTAAGTGATCTGGGGATGAGAGAATCTTAAGAGCCCTAGGGAAAATTGCAAAGAAGATTTACATATTTGAATAAATGCTTATTCTACTTGTCAAAGATACCATGTGCAAAATTAAAATGAAACAACCTCATAAAGTGTTTACCATAAGAGTGAAAAATGAAAATATCATTAGTGTCCAAATAACTCATACAAATCAATTAGAAAAGCACTTGACTTCAAGAAGATCAATGGCTGAAGGACTTACATAGGACATTACAGAAAAAGAAAGAAACAGCTTATAAATATAAAGGCAATATTGAATCTTACCAGTGTAACACAAATGAAAATGAAGAAACAATGGAAAAGTGCGTCCATGTCAAATTGTTATAGTTGTGTTAAAAGTCTATTGGACTACCCTGACTGACATGGCTCGGTAGATTGGGCATCATCCCACAAACTGAAAGGTCACGGGTTTGATTCCCTGTCAGGCCACAAGCATGAGTTGGGGGCCAGGCCCTCCATTGTTGGGGGTATGCAAGGGACAACCAATCAATGTTTCTCTCAAGCATATGTCCACAGTGGGCTCAAGAAGACAGGGATGGATATTAGTGCAATCGTTCTGAAAAGTAATATCTATCAATCAGTCTGTCAATCTATCTATCTATCCATCTATCTATCTATCTATCTATCTAACTAGAGAGAGAGACTTTTAAATAGTTACACCTTTCGAGCCATTTATTTAATTATTAGGAATCTATCCTAAGGAAATTCCGCAGATGCAATAACTATTATTCACAGCAATACGTTCCACTACCATTTACAGTGTCTCAACTCTGAAGCATTTAAAACATCTGACAGATAAAGATTGTATGAATGAATATCATGCAGCTTCAAAAACTTTAGTGTTTGAATAATTTATCAAGAAAACTGTCCAGTTGTAGTGGCAAAAGGGGAAAAGGACACAAAATTGCATATATTCACCTCATGCTAATTATACACGCATATCTGCTTGGGTATGTTTACAAATGAGTATAAATAATGAGAGATATATGTTGATATGCGAATCCCAAGATCACACTGCATATTAATCTATACTGTTTCTGAAGAATAACTTAGAATCATGAGTTTTGCAAAGCTTATTAAACCTAGCCTATCTTTCGGATTCCGTATCACAAAGGTTTGCTATTGCCTTGAACAATAAGTTGAACAAAAAGTAATGTCTTTAGGTTTTGAAACAAAGAGCCACCCTCCAGTGAGATACAGAAGTTCAGTAAAACTTAAACAGGTGGCTAAATTTTTTTATGAGGAGAATTCTGTGAATATATCATTTTTAGCAGAAACCTGATTGTGGAAAAGCCCGGGAACCTTTATTTCATGAATCTGGTGTCTACTGAGTATGCATATTAAATAAACTGAAATAAAAACCCCAACATGTTAACAGTGGTGATATATGGGTTGGCAGAGAAGATCATTTTTTAATTTTTTTTTTTTACTTTTACAATCCCAAATTCTCTTTGAGCATGCACTGCCTTGAAAACAGGAAAAGAATATAGTGCCAAAGTTACATGAATTAGTCATGACCCACTGACTTGTTCAGACCTCGGAGCTTTTCCAAGGAGACCCAGGGAAAAAGCAGGCACACGCAGTTTGGCTCATACCACGGTTTGGTTCTACTGTCGGCGCGGCACCATTGGAAAGCTTGGAAGAGATTTCATTTTTAAACCGAGAGCACAGCAAGTGATTTTTCCTTCCATTAAAAACTTCCCATTCCCTGCTACTACTTTCCCCAGTGACTCCCAACCCTCAAAAACTTTCTATACAAACCCTCAGTCATGGCCCCAGCCACCCCAAACATCACCTTCCCGAAACATCACCTGTCTCGCCGCAGAGCTCTGTCGCCGAACCTGCTCACCTTGCATGGTGTCTCTGTCTGCGGGCCTTGATTAGGCAGCACCTCATGAATAACCTGTGTCAGAACGTCCTCCCTGCAGTCTCCCAGCCAGCCTATGCTATTATGTGATCCTTCCTCACAGAAAGTCTGCAAAAGTTTCCAATTGGCAAGCAGCAACCCACCAGCCAAGTTGAACTGAGAACACCCCCAGGCCAGGATGACTGTGGAGAGCAGAAAAACATCCTCTCTGTACTGATCAGAGAATACCTGCTGGAAAAGAAAAATCACCCATCAACTCATATGGATTAAAAGCCTACTGTGTGGCAGTTACTAAGCATTATGATATTGTTAAATAAAAATGATACTATTTACGTATCATAGCATCAGAATGGACTAGACGATTTGAGACCCTGGCCTCCTGACTGCAAAGGCACGCTTTGCTCCAGGTGGCAAAGTTCTACAGCCAGAAAGTGGGGGCCTGACTTGATAAAAGATAGAGTTGAACTTGGTGAAAAGGAATAAGACATTCTCCAAGGACAGCAAATAACCCCCTATTTCAGATGCTAAAAGAGATGTGGGGGCAGAGAAGAGGTCAGGGAAGCATGTTGATCCTGTGGATCCACTAAGCTGGACATCACAGGACTGCCCGTCCTTTGTTCCCAAGGGTCCCAGGTGAGCTTGGGTGAAGTGGTTCCCCTGGGTCCCAGTGTTTGTCCTTGCGAGCAGCTCAACTGATTACAGATGTGTTTCTATTTTCTTCTTGCTTTTGTAACATGGTATTGAGTGGAGCCTTTAGAAGATAAAAAACCTGTAGGCTTGTTGAACTTTCTAAATAGATTCCAATTTGCTCTCCTTTTCACTATCTCACTGCTTCTACTTGGATTCAAACCACCATCATTTGCAGGGCGGCCATGATGGTTCTTAACTGCTCTCTCTCCTTCTACCGTCACATCCCTAGAGCCCATTCTTACCAAAAACCAGATAATCTTTTAGAAAAGTCTAAGCTATATCATGTAACCCCTCTGCAACAGCTCCCCACTTCCATCAGAGTAGAAAACTCTTACATGGCTTAAAAGGCTCTATATCAGGAGCTGGAAAACCTTTTCTGTAAAGAGCCAGGAAGTAGATAATTTAGACCTTGAGGGCCAGATGGTCTCCATTACAACTACTCAACTCTAACATTGCAGTGTGAAATCAGCCATAAACAAAATGTAAACAAATGGGTTTAATGGGGTTCCCATTAAACTTTATTTACAAAGGCAGGTGGTGGTACAGAATTGGCCCAAGGGACCATAGTTTGCTGATCCCTACTTGATAGGATCTAGCCTCTGTTTCCTCATTCCTATTCTTGACCTTATTCCCTATGGCTCTCTCCTGTTCACTGCTCTCCAACCAAGCATGCCATTCAATCTCCTGGCCCCAGCCTCCTCTCTCGGTAGAATATTCCAGATACCCCTGTATCTCCATGTCTAATTTTCTCACTTCCTCCAATCTTGAACAAATCTTAACCTTTAGAGTGAACCCACATCTAACCATTTTTGTGTGTATGTTAGCACCCCAATGCCCCTTTCTTTGCTCTAGTATTTCTTTTTGTCATAACATTTATTACCCTTAAAGAAATGACAATTTTCTTACTTATCATAGGAATCCTTCACTGTCTTTCTCCCCCCCCCAGCATGTCATCTCCATATGGGCAGGGAGTCAATATGTTTTATTCACTCACATAATCCAAATATCTAGAAGAACATCTGGCACATGGTAGATCCTCAGTGCACATCTGTAGGGTCCAAATCTAAAGCTGGAGAAGTGGCAAGAAGGTGCAGGACCACCTTGCTGAGAATACCTAACCACCCCTGGTTTTAGAAACCAAAACTGGTTTTCTGAATAGAGCACTAGCAACGTAAGGAGATTGCTTTAGACCAAGAAATGGTTCTCAGGGGAAAATAATGACATTTTTTCTCCTCTCACTGTGTTTACCTCATAAAAAATTAAGTAAGTATTATTCGAAGAAACTACTAGTAGGAACTGGCAGATGTGGTCCAATTGTTGCAGAGATGGACCTGTTTATCTTTCCTGCTCCATTTTTCCATGCCCTTTTCCCTTTGGAAAGTCACTTAGCAGCTCCCATGAAGAGGTAAAACCTCTTCCCCAGTCCTTGAATCTGGGCTGGCCTTGTGATTAGTTTTGGCCAATAGAATCTGATGGAATGGCATAATGCCAGGTCTCAAAGGCTTGCAGTCTGCTATGCTCTCATTAGATTCCTTCCCAGAACTATATCCAGCTATTCCATGGAGAATGAGGCACACAGAGTAGAGCTGAGTCTGCCCAGTTGTGTCTGTGAAATGTGTGGGAAATCTCAGACAAATCAACAACACCTTTTATCCTATCCATAGATCTCAGATGCATAAAGGGATCCAGACAATAATACCAGAGGAACTGCCTAAGTGAGTCCATTGAAACTTGCCACCTGAAGAATTATGAGTTAAATAAATATTTAAATAAGTCACTAAATGTTGAGGTTGTTTGTTTTATAGTAGAGGCTACTGATAATATGTGTCAGGAAGAAAGAGTTACTGACTGGCATCTTACTTTTTAGTTGGGTGAACACAAGCAGAGGTGTAGAAACCAATCAGCCAAGAAAGGTTTTGCTGGTGGAAAAGTTACAATGAGCAAGCTCTTGGGGATGCCTGATATGTGACCCAGTAGTTTGGTAGTGAGATTTGGAAAGTGGATAAGGAAACTGTGTTGTGGGCAATAAAAGCATCAGCCTGGGAGTAGTAGAGAGTTAGATTGAAAAAAGTTGGGGATTAAGACTCTGACTATGAGGATTCTTCAGATCACCTCAGAGGTATTCATTAGAGGACAAAAACGCACTAGTTGTTGGTACCAGTATTGATGAAGGGAAGTCCTAGAGGATAAACAAGTAACTGGGAAAAAAAGTCCACACTGAGTGGTCAGTTGTTGGAGAGCAGAACGGATATCCATCCATGAGCCAGAGGAGAGGGAGTAAAGATGCTTAGATAGGGAAGTGATTGTCAACCCAAGTGCATGGGACTAAGGGAGGATGAGAATGAGGTCATTTATGTTTGAAGGCTTTACAATCTCAATGAACCATGGGAAGGACCATTTTGCATGGTGTTGGTGGTTAGCAACTGAGTTGGAAAGGTTGCTGAAAGTACAATTTGACCTTGAACAAGAGAAATGATTATAGGTGAGACTGAGGACCTGGATGCATTGGACATGACCATTTTGTTGTTTTCTCCATTATGTTCTCTGATGCTCTTAGTGTTTCTTTCAGTTTCCAAAATTGAAGGAGAAGGGGAAATATTATGGGGAAAATGGAGACTTGGGATGTGCCTTGGCAGGTGTGGCAGAAGGCAAGGGTGTCATGGAGTTGAGGTAGCTAAAAAAGGAGAAATTTAGATGACCAAACATAAGGTCCAGGTTGATCAGGGAATTACCTAAGATTATAAGGTCAAAGATGCTGAATAAAGTGGGGGGCTAAAAAAAGAAGGGATGGAATAAGAAAGGAAGAAAGTCAGAAGGTGAGGCGACTGAGAGAAGTGTTAATACCAGATTCAAATTTCAGAAGTGGAGCAATGCTGAGTATTAACCTAGCTTAAGGGGTAATCATAGGAGTGGCTCTTTGAGAGGAAATTGGAGTTAAAATTCACTTGAGTTGAGAAGGTCAGGATACTCAAATTCTGGAGTGTTCAGATAGAAATATTATAGAATGACAGGCAAGTACAAGAAATGAGAAATGAAAGGTTATAATGTGCTATTCTTGTGATCCTGATAAAACTCTCAGCTACTGGACTGCAGGTGATACAACCTAACAGTACTGGCACATGGAAACTGTCCCATAAATATATGTCAAATGGCTGCTGGGGACTTGTTTTCCTCTTCCCAGATGCTCTGTGGCAATAGAGCTTAATGAAATAGATGTCTGGTTAATATGGTGAGGAGGAAAGTGGGAAGCATAAGAGATGAGACACCTCAAAAAAACCTGAGGATAACAAAGGGAGATACAGAAACCCCTGGGCAGGAGTTTTCCCATTTCTGGATAATCCCTAGGGAAAGTTCTTCTTTTCTGCCCCTTTCGTTCCCTGACAGCCCCCAAATTCTAGGTGGTTGCTTAATCCACTTCCTCAGATTTCATAAGGGGGTTTCCAGTAGAAATAAACATCCCACAGAGTGATCTGTGTAAGGATGAGGCAGAAAAATAGTCTATTTCATTCTACATTTAAATGTCAAACAAAAATTATCTAACCTAATCTCATTTTGAAGATGAGAAAACTGAAGGACTGAACTCTGTAGTCAGTTAGGGGTGAGCCCTAGCTCTGTCATGTAGTGGCTACAAGGCCATGGACAGGTCACTTTTTCTAGATTTAGTGTCCTCATCTGCAAACTGAAAGTAACAGTATTAAGCTCATAGCCATGTTTAGTATTAAATGAGGTAAAAAAGCCCAGCACATAGGACTCAGTGTTATTAGTTATGTGATGTCGTGGTCCTGTCCAGCAGAACTATGTGTTGTTGTGGAATGCTTGTCCTATATCCCCAGACAAGTGACAAACAAATTCAAGCGGACTAAAGGAATCTGGTGGAGAAAAAAGGATGCGAGTCACTCTCTAAGTGAGAGAGTGCCAGGGCTTTTGTGGCCACTCTCTCAGTAAGAGAAAGAGGGGGCGTAAGGGAGAGTGAGGGAGAGGGAGAGCGAGGAAGAGAGAGAGAGAGGGACAGAGCGGGCCAGAGAGTGAGAGGGCCAGGGAGAGAGTGAGAGAGTCCCGAGCGGGCCAGAGAGTGTGAGAGAGGGCCAGCCTGCATGGCCACTCTCTCTCAGAGAGAGAGAGGGCCTGGACCCCTCACCTGGACAGGCTTTTATTAATATACTAGGTATATTACATCCAGGATGGCTCTCATTAACTATGCACAGGTTCCCTTTGGGTGGTTACCATAACAAAAGAAAGAATGTTGCTAATCCCTTCAAGATAAGGGTCATTTGCATATGTAAAGGGAAAAGAGGTTGAACTGGTTACACCCAAACTTGAGAGGTTTAGCATATATTTTAGGAAGTTACTTTAAAGATATGCGGTAAACATTTGTTGCCTCAATTTAGGGTGAGGGAGTTTTTAGCAAGAGCAAGTCTCAAAGCAGCCTAGGTACAATGCAGGCCTGATTCCCCACGGGAGACCTATTCACAGATGTTCTCTGCCCACCACGTGCATCTGTCTGCATTCAGAACCAGAGCTGAGCCACAAGATCAGATGACACATGGATAGGTTCCCTATAATATGAGGTCTGTCCAGAGGTATCCAGCCACATAATGTGAAAAATAGAGATATTTATTGAAGAAGGCACATGATATAAGAAACATTGTATATAGGACAATGACATCTCAGTCCCCTTGAATGTAGGCACCTTGGGACCTCACACAGTTCTCCCAATTGCCATCAGCTACCCCATCGTATTTTCTTGAATCTCATCGACCATCTGAAATGTCTTCCCTTTCAAAGGTGATTTTAGTTTTGGGAAAAGCCAGCGGTCACAGGGTGCCAAATATAGTCTGTAGTGGGGCTGAGTCACCTGGGTGATTTGATGATTTACCAAAAAATTCTGCACGAGATGTGATGCATGAGGAGGCATGTTGTTGTGATGAAGCTATCAATTACAAGTTACCCGTAGCCATAGCCTTCTGAATCATCTGATAGTTTTCATGGAGGAATGTTAAAGCTTAATGAAAAATTTGATGTAGATTTGTTGCTCTAGCCGTTGAGTCATTTTGAATGTGATGGCCACATAGTACACATGCTCACTCAATAGCATCTACTGCCACCACTGACTAGTACAGTGAAGTTGTCATTGTTCATGTGTGCATTCCAGTCTACTCTCCTTGGCTGCCAGATTACATCGATGTCACGCAAACTGTTCTTGTTATAATAATGATGGACTTTTTCAGGACAAACCTCACATATTAATACCAATATATCATATCATGAATACTTCCTAAGACTCTATAGACTGCCAGTTGTACATCAAGGAAAAGGTAGGAGATAGACCCTTTACATTCAGAATGGCCACCCCTCTAGTCCCTAAGAAGTTGAGAAATAGTATCTATTTACTTCCAATGATTGTGCAACATCATATACTTTATCTGTGACAGAATATAGAGACAAAACAAGTTCAATCTGAGGTTAAAGCCTAAACACATTCCATTATTCTTTTCAAATAGAAGAACAAACAGTTGCTAAAGGGATTTGATTATATGTTATAAGTTTCTGATTCTATGTGGCCAGCAGGCATATCAGACATATTTTCATCTTTCTACATACATATTCAGGGTACCAGTTATTTAAATATTGGGTGCCTCATTGAAGGAGAACCATGTCCTTGTCATGAAGTAGTGAAATAGCTATGTCTCCATCAGAATCAGTCTTGGATCACTGGACTCTATTAACATCGTGATATGTATGTCTTCATTATAATAAAGCTTCATTATGTTCATGCTCCTTTTCCATGATGTCACAGTTTTCAGAACTTGCAAAATACATGATGCCAGTTGAGATTTCTGTGTATTCCCATGGACTAGGTAGCCTCAGAAATACATTAAATTAGCATAATCAATGCCCAGGGATTGATTTATTTTTCTTTTATTTTATTCTAAAGGGATGGGGAAGAAAGCAGAGGGAAAGAGGAGGGACCTTCTGTCGAATTAGAAATATGCCAACCCATCTCAAGCAAGACCGTCACTTTGGCTTTAGGGAAAGACATTATGACTTAGCTGTGAGGGCTTTAGTCAGTAGAAGCATGATAGATGATACAAGGGTAAGTTGACAAATGGCATTTCCTGGAATAAACATGAGCCTGTTGTAGGCTGTGTACCTGAGAGCTTAAACATCAAAAGCTCCAGTTAGTGGAAAATAATTTTACAGTTCCTGGAGACAGTTCTGTGACCCAAGGGTCATTTTCTTAAAGTTTCTGAGTCTCAATTTCCTTATCCTTAATTTCCCTTAATTTTCTTAAATGGGGTTTATAATACTTATTTGGAAAGATTGCAAAGGCATTTAAGTTTAGGAAATATATAAAAGTGTCTAGAAATGTGCCTGAGATCTGATGATCATTTTTTAAAATGTTAATTCCTTAGTGTGAAGCATAGAGAAACATACCCAGCATATTTCACACACCTAAGCTAGTATCCTTGGCCTTCCCTAGACCTGGATGTGGCCAGACGGCTGAGGTCTAGCCTAGGCCAGGAGCCACACTGAATCAAGCACCTAAGATGCATTAGCTCAATTAATTTCCATAATTTACCTATGAAATCCATGTCAACCACATCTTGAAAATGATGAATATGAGTCTCCCCAGAATTAAATAATTAATGAAGATAACAAACAAATCCGTGCTCAGGGGAGTGAAGAGTTGATCATAATATTAACAAATGATAGTACTTGATTATGGACATA
>VMDR010026076.1:0-14175 GCA_007922815.1 Macrotus californicus
ATCAACAAACCTCTAGGCATTCTTATCAGGAGAAAAAGATAAATTTACCAATATCAGGAATGAGAGAGGTTCTAAAATTCTGTAGATATTTAAAAGATAGTAAGAGATTACACAGACAGTTTTTGGCCAAAACATTTGCAAGTGGAAAAGAATGGACACATGACTTGAAAGACACAAACTGCCAAAGTGAACTCAGAAAAATAAAAATAACTGCAATAGCTCCATTACTATTACAGTCATTGAATTTGTATTTTTAAACCTTCCTCACAATAAATTCCAAACTCAAATTGTTTCACAGGTGAATTATATCCTACCAAATATTTAAGGAATCATTGAACACTGAAATTATGTCAACAAAAGCATGATTCATAAAAGAACAAATTTATAAATGGTAATTTGTCAAAATTAAAAAGTATCTTGAAGACTGTTGAAATAATTAAAAAAGTAAGTCACAGACTGGGAGAAATTATTTACAAATTATATATCAAATAAAAAATTATACACCAAATCTATAAAGAACTCTCAAAACTCCAGTAATAATGAGAAAACAACCTAATTCAAAAACAATGATGGCAAAAGACTTAAGTAGCCATTTCATCAGAGAAAATGTTCAAATAGGAAAGGCTCACATAGACATTCAACAGTAGTCACTGGGTAAAAATAGATCAAAACTGCAATGAGATACCACTACACTCTTTAAATAGTGGTTCAAAAAAATGTTTTTAAGTCTAAAGTAAGTATTGTGAAGAATGTGGACGATCCAAGGCTCTCACACACTGCTGGTGAGAATATATAATAGAGAAAACAGTTTGCAAGCCTCTTAAGTGAAATGTATATCCATTATATAATTCAGCTATTCTACTTGGTGGTTTTTACCCCCCAAAATGAAAGCGTATGTCAATAAAAAGATTGAAGTTTTATTTTTAATGGGCAAAAACTGGAAACAACCCAAATGTACATCAAACAGTGAATGGATAAACAAACTGGGGTATATCCATACAAGGGAATACCACTCAGTGATAAAAAGGAATGACCTATTGGTACACAGAGAATCTCGAAATAATTATTCCCAGTGAAAGAAGTCAGTCAGAAGAGTGCCTATTGTGTGATTTCATTTCTATGATATTCTAGATAGGATTATTCTAAACTAATGTATAGTGACCACAGAAAGCAGATTGTTTGAGGGGGCAAGGAGAAGCAGGAGCAAGGATTACGAAGGGAAATGGGCAATTTGGGGGATGCTGAATGCGTTCCTTGTCTTGATGGTGGCAATGGTTTCATGGCTGTGTGCACATTAAAACTTATCTGTTTGAATGCTTTCAATGGGTATCTTTTATGTCAATTATACTTCTAAAAAGCTATCTTAAAAAAAATCAAATGATGGAGCAAGCCGATGGCCAGTTCTGTGGACAATTGCATGGCAAGGATCAAGAAGAAGAAGAAATAATACTGTCTCTAGAAAAATCTTATTGCCTGAGGTATATTTCGTAAAATCATGAATGAGAGCAAGAGCGCTCTGCACGTAATGGCTATCGCAAAGGGAAATTGTTAATTAAATCAATATTTGAAATTGTAACATGGCCAGAATAACCTCCTCTCTCAAATACTCTCTGAACGTTCCTTCCAAACTCTCTAAGATAAGCCACTCGGTGAACAGGAAGTTGCCTATCTTGCCTCTCTCTGACTCGCTGGGTCCACCCCAATGCAAAATATGTCAGGCCTCAGATATGCCATCTCCACCAAAAGAGTCACAAGTTTTTATCTTCATGGTCACCTGAGATTTTCGCTGGGAAAACAGAAAGAAAAGGGAAAATGCATAACTGTTCCACATCGGCAGGCGTAATGCAGCAATGCTCCAGTCTGTCTGAAAATCTGTCAGTGTAAGTGCACAAGGTAGAGTCTCTGCCAGTCCCACCCTCACTCCTTCGGGCACAGTGACGTGTGAAGGAACTGCAAGATGAAGCCCCCCTGAACCATGGCATACTACGTACCCACCGTTTCGCTGTTGCGTTTAAGCCATATTTCTTGGCCATTTAAATAATACATGTTTAAATACGATATACAATGAACTATATAACTAAATAGCCAATGAAGTAAGTGATGTTTTTAAAAAATAATGTATCAGTTACCTAAAGTGTTAAGGTATTTCAAAGGCCTAGCACTGTTGTGAGTCCGCCAAGAACTTCTGCATATCCGAAGGGTCATGGGCAGGTAGTTTTTAACCTAATGTGCAAATAGCCGTTCAACCTCCTCGTATACCTGAGTGGGCACTGACATTGACAGCAACCCATAGATAGATGCCCAGGAATCTCAGAAAGTCAAAATAAATGATAAGTAAATAAATAAATAGCTACTTTGGAGTTCACTGAGTTATATTTACAGAGAAAGAAAACATAGTTTCGTACAATACTGTAATAAGATCTGCTATTCATGTATTGAGGTGTCCCAGCGGTGTGATGATAAATGTTTAATAACTGGTTTGGGGGGGAGAGAACAAGCCCTGGTTTATAGAATTGGCCAATTCTTGTGGTGTAAATATTCCACCACGGCAGATTTCACGTTAATGTCACTGAATGCAAAGTGAGGAAGAGAAGCACACCGTCAGCCCTTCTGAGCCTGAGCACGAGCTGGTACAGGCAGCCCTCTGGAAATATCTCATGTATACTACAGCTAACTTCAATCCAAAAAGATAAATTAACCAACTTCCTAGAATACACCTGCATTTTGTTTTTTATTGAGCTATAATTGAAATAACATTATATTAGTCTCATGTGCAAGGACTCAATATTTATATATATATTACAAATTGATTGCCACAATAAGTTGAGTGAACACCCATCGCTACACATAGTTATAATTTTTCTGTTGTGATCAGCGCTTTCAAGGTCCACTCTCCCAGCGACCTTTAAATGTGCAATGCAGCATTATTAACTACAGTCATGCTGCACATGACATTCCCGGGCCTTCCCCACGTTATACTAGAAATTTGTACCTGGGACCCCCTTTACTCATCCTCACAATCCCCAGCCTTTCATCTCAGCAACCACCAATCTGTTCTTTATGTCCATGAGGTTTTTATTGTTGGGTTTGGGGGATTTTTGTTTGTTTTTTTGTTTTTGTTTTAGATATCACATATAAGTGAGATCATATGGCATTTATCTCTTTCTTAACGTGTTATTTCACTTAGCATCATGTCCTCAAGGTCCATCCATGTTGTTGCAAATGGCAAGGTTTCATTTTTTATGGCTAAATAATATTCCGTCGTGCGTATATACCATATTTTCAAATCTGAAGTTATCTTTTAACCTATGACAATACATTTTCATCTGAAAAATATATATGATCTTTAGGATGTAGGCAACATTATCCATCATCAAATACTTGAGGTTCTATAATATTGAGGAAGTCAACAAATTTTTCTTTAATAAGACTTTTACACTCAATTCAAATTAAATGCGTATTTTAAGTGTCCAAAAAAGTGAAAATGAAAAGAAACAAATAAGACACAACATTTTAATACTGATTTTAGCTAAAAATTAACCTAAGGCAACTTGTTAGTAAAGGGGGAAGACAGGATAAACTGACACACATTTCCCATTGTTGCAGATACTGTGTGCCCACCTTGGAAGAAGAGGTGTGGGTGTGGGAGGTGTGTCTGTGTTTGTGTGTGTTTTAAGGGGGAAGTATTGTGTTGCAATAATAGGAACTAAGAAAGGGAGGCCGAAAGCCATCTTTTCGTGGCATTTTCCACAAAGAGAAACTTTCTTTGAAGCTTAACTTTATAAGGCAAACTAACAGGAGGAAACAAACTTATCAAACTGGGAGTTCAACAAAAGGGGAAAAAATGAGAGCAACAACAGCTCCAGCATTTCAACACAATTGTAGCAAAGAAATAATAAAAGGAGTAGCAAAAGAGCAGACATATACCCAAGTTCTGAGTCTGACTGCAGCTGGAGCACTGAGGGGTCTGTGTCCCACTGCAGGGTCCTAATCGTGCAGCACAAGGGAAAAAGAACACAGAGAATTAACGAAAGGGGAGGAAACAAACCAAACCAAACCAAACCGTTCATCGAGGCAAAGGCATACACAGTACATACACAGGACACCTCCCACTTCTCCCGGCCCCGCCCCCCCGCCCCAGGTACAGGGAAGGCCCTGTGAATATCAAGGGACAAAGGAAAGCAAGGAGCCATCCTTTCCTCTCAGCATTTGTTTGATCCTGGAAGTAATGGCTGTTTTCATGGGAGGAAGTTCAGAACTAAAAATTCTCCACACCCCCCTGCCCTGTTTTGTTTTGTTTTGTTTTGCTTTGCTTTGCTTTTTACTGAAGCTTGATTGATTTGAGCATGTGATGTGCTTCAAGTGTCTCTGACACCCGAGAGCCCATCCACACCTGGGAGCACCAGGCATCTCCCGTGCAGAGAAGAAAACCAAATGCCAACGTGCAAATGGGCCAGAGCAGGGGCATCTGGGAAGGTCGGGCCAGATGGAGCGTGACTGCAGGGCCCAGTGAGTCACTGGCTTCCTCAGATCTGTTATTACAAATGTAATACATCGGATTGTGAAGCCCATGGGTATTTTGGTGTTTTTTTATTTATGTATTACACCATGATCATCAACCACATCATTCGTCTCTAAGATGCCAGGGATATCTTGTATCTTACATCTTCTAAATATTTCACAAGCGCAAGCACCAAACATCAATAGTTACCCAGGCATTCATTTCCCTTGTTATTTCTCCTTCAAAACAAGGATAAACAGCTCTTCTATAAACAGACTGTACACAAGGACCTTTCTCAGGCAGGTCCTTCCAATTGCCTGCACACAAGCCATTACAGGTGAACAGGAAAGGAGGTTATCTGGCAGGCAACTGATGGCCAGCAAGGATTTGGGAGTCAGGCATCTGAGACTCACCTCTCGCTCCTGCGACCTACCAGCTGCATTGCACTGGGCATGTTGCTTAAGTTCTCAACCTCACTACCCTTTCGTTTACTCTAAAGGTGGCCCACGGACCAGAGGCATAAGCATCTCCTGGGAGCTTGGTGCAAATACAGAGACTCAGGTCTCACCCCAGACTCACCAACTCCTCAGTACAGTCTAATAAGATCCCAGACAATCCATGAGCACCTTAAAGTTCAAGGAGTCCTGCTCGGTTTCCTTGTCCATTAAGATTTCCCATGGTTTATGAGGTAATTTATGACCTCTCCTACAGCTATCTTCAAAACTGATCTCCAACCACTGTCCCCTCCCTCGCTGTGTCCTCCTTCTGTTCTGTGTCCTCCTTGATGTTCTTCCTTCAAAAAGTTGAGTAGCTCATGCCTTTGCCTCTTCCATGTCTTGGCTCAAGTGCCACCTGCTCAGAAGGGTCTTCTTCTTTCACCACCCCATCTCAAGTAGCACTTCCTTGTCACATTTACTCCTTGCCTTATCCCGCTTCACTTTTTTTCAAAGCACTTATATTTACCTATGATCTTATCGTAAACCAGTTTACTACCTGTTGTTTGATCTGGCCTTAGCCTCATAATGGCAGGGGTGGCCAAATCCCCAGATTACAGGGATTTGCCTAGAACTGTGCCTGGTATACATGCTTACATTAACACAGAATTAGCTGAATAAATGAATAATGGATGAGTGGATGAACGGATGGATGATCTCTCTCTGGTCCTCGACAGGGAATACATACAATTATATCTATAAAGTACAAAGAAGCTACATGACAAACAGTAGCTGCCTTACTGCTGCCACATCCCCTGTATCGATTACCAAATGTTTGAGTCAGTGACCTATGTATGTGACAGGTCCAGCCGGTGCAGATTCTTCAGGTCTGCAGACATCACTTAAGTAGCAAGGCTCAGACTTCAAAAAGTGGCTCTCAAACTTGGATGGGAATTGGAATGACCCAGAGGGCTTACTGAAAATACAGAAGGCTGGTCTCCACCGCTGGAAATTCTGATTCTGTAGACCTGGGGTGGGACTTGAGAATGTGTACCGAGTTCCCAGAAAAACGCTTACAGCTGACCCTGGGACCACCTTTAGAAAATGACTGGGCGGGACTATCGCTTTCATTAGTCAGCAGAGAGAAAGCATCACTGCCCCAGAACATAGCAGCATCTAAACCTGCCATTAACTCGAGCCTGGCCTGAGGCCCAGGCCACTTTCAGACCAATTAAACGAGAAAATATGGGGTAGGACCCAAGTGTCCGTATTTTTCAAAACTCTCCAGATGATTCTAATATGCAGCCAGGGATGAAAACCAATGCTCTGGACTCGTTCTCTGCTCAAGAAAAGCTGCCTTTCCTGGTCCTGGGCGCTGATTCCTTCCCCCTGTCTCAAATGGTAGCGGTAATGGAATCCATCACAGTGATTCATGTTTGCTATCCACATATCGCTGGGGATCAAACCTTTTATCTTTAAGGGCATTTCTTTGGCTCTAGACAGAAAGGCAGCCTCTGGCTCTGGCTGACAGTGAGATGCATTCCCTCCTAGGGGGCGCGATCAGCTACTTTGGCCTCAATTCGCCTTGGGGTTTCTGATGGAATGACCTTTATCGACCTTTTCCACTTCTCCCAGGCAGGTGAAGAATGCACCAGGCCCAGGTGGCTGAGCTGTTTCTGTGACTTATCTGACAGCTCATCTGAACTCACTGCACCCTTCAGAGGTACAATGATGATTCCATCAGAATCACTCCCTTACGACGTTCTCAGGTTCACAGTCTGGAGTTTGAATTTTCTCAGCCAGAACAAAGGTGGTCTGTGTAACTAACCCACCACACTCCTGCCCCCTAGTCACACATTCACCATCATTCAGTAAAAGAAATCATAGCTATGTTACTGGCCATAACGCACAGTGGGTAAGCAGTCCAGCCAAGGACACTATCAAGGGTGTTAGTTTTACGTTCTTTTCATTTTTCCCGTTATTACCTGTGGGGTGGTCAGACTTACACAAAATGCACTTTTTCTTTGAAAAGGACTTGAAACCAGTACATTAAATGGGCAGAGGTAGCCTAGGAGGGTGGATTAAATGTCCACTGAGCTCCTTCTGTGCTGGCTTGCTTGCAGAAAACCTCTCCTGTAGATGGCAGCACCTTGGAGAGGGCTGCACCTAGGCCTAGGGGTGGCAGGTTTGTGTCCTGGGCACCGCTGACCTCATGTCACCAGGCAAGTCTTCTGTCCTCAGCAAAATGGGGAGGCAGGCAGGCCAAAAGGCCCTCGAAGGACCTCTCTGCCTGATTTTTAAAACAATATCAGATGATTATTAAACTGCCTTTCTGCTTCCTCTTTTCTAATTGCCATGCTTTTATTTAACCAACTGGCATAGGTCTTATTTTCCAAACATTTTATCATCAAGTTATTGTATCATTGAAAATAAAATGATGGTTTCCCCACAGCTTCTCGGGCAGTTTGAAATCTGACCAGGGAGTATATGTTTAAAAGGAAAAAAGTAGTGAAGGTGTAAGTAAAATATGTGAACATAACATACTACCACAAAATATTTTCATGTAGAAATCATCCTGTTCACTATAGTAATTAGTTATAGTTTCCAGTCAGTTCTGGAATGGGCCAATCAACGCAGGCAGGGAGAGAATATTTTTGATAAAAACATTCATTTACTTTCTCAAAAATATCTTTTAAAGGACTAACATGTAAAATATCATGATAGAGCATTAAAAGATTTCCTAGGGAATCTACGCCTTTTATGGAGAGATAAAACATACAGAAATAGGTTAGTAAGACAAGGCAGACAGTACAAAGCGCCATATAAGCGGTGACACAGGTGTGCTGTGGGACGTGGAACTTACACCTAAGGGTCTTACCTTTTAGTAGATGAATGGGACATACAAACACTTGTACCTAGTGTTATACTGACAACATACACAGGGAAGAATGTAGCTCTCGTTACTTGCCTGGGGCCTGGCACAATTTAAAGCTTCAATCAATATTAGCTGAAAAAATAAGTAAGTGCCATAAGAAAGATTAATAGCAATGGTTTTAATTTCCTTTCAATGATTATTTACTGTGTGCCAGCCAGCCAGGCGTTGGACCATACTTTCATTATCCTTTGGCAGCCAGAGCAGGGAGATGCCCTTCCTCTGAAAAGAACAGATTCCGTTGGCCTTGGTTTTGGGAGGATGGGATAGGATCTAGACGTGAGCTCATTTTCATCAGTGCCCAATTTATTGGATTTAGAAGGCTTAGTTAGTCTACTAGGTCTAATAAGATTCTGTTATATTTTAGATGCCAATTTGCCAACTTACCACGAGAACAATAACTGCCAGTACAGCAACTATACAAGCCTGACAAAGCCAGATGACCAGAGTGTCTTTGGAATCAGAACAAGTGAAGCTGAATGTTTAATGACCACAGCTTCTCCCTGCCCTACTGTCCCACCTCCGTCAGATCCACATCTTTCAGCAAGGCCAGACATATCCCCTCACTGCTGCCCGAGTCTCGGATTTCCTTAGTTCCTGGGATGACAACCGAACCCTTTCTGATTGCTATAACCATGCGTTAAATATGTCAGTTAGATTTTGTCTAGTGTTCCTGTAGGGGAAACCATCCCAGTTTTATTTACTTATTTTTAAGAGTTGCATTTGTCTGTACTGATCAGTGTTAGGTTACTTCTTAGGTTAACTCTCTCAGGATCTAAGGAAGGGTCTCTGACCTCTCTCTCTCATAGGGACCCTGCTATTGGCACAGATCCTGAATAACACAATCATCCTTACCTACTCTGGACTGCGGGGCATTGTCATGGTTCTGTGGTCCCACAATGGAATGCACATGCCAGTTAAGGTCACATTTCCCAACTTCGTTTCAAAGTACTAGGTACAGAAGTTTCCCACACTGTATAAAGTGATCATTCACTTATTTAACCTGAACATGCTAGAGAAGGTAGCTCTGGCCTCTCATCTGAAAAGGCCTTCCATGTGATAGTTTACAATTTGGGGGACAATTTGATTTTCAATGCTTCTTTTAAGAAGAGACACAACACTCTGGCCACTTTGATGTGCAACTGAGACTAATATGAGGCGATGTTAAATGTACACTGTGATTGAGAAATAAAAAAATATAAAAATTTTTAAAATATGTAAAATAACTTCAGAATAAAAAAATAGACAAAAACATCCAAATTATTCAAATTAGCAGTAACCCATGAAGAAACTAATAAAATTTTATATTTTAAACCTTCTACCACTTCATCACCATTCAACCTCATATACAAGTCTTGTCTCCTTGGTCTAGTTTTACTTGCTCAGGTTCAGTTGTAGGCAAAGCGAAGGAAAACTTCGGAGACAAAAACAATGCCCAGCCCACTGCTGCAAGTATAACTCCGGAGTCAAAGGCATGACGTCTGGGTTGTGTGCACCTTGCTCTCTGATGAGTGGTCCACTTCTCCCTGTTTGGCTCTTACCAACTAACAGTCAAATGGTGGTTTCCATTCTCCTTTCCATCTTTATTGGACCTCAGAGTAGATCGTCTTAAAATTCTTCCCTAAAGAGTGTCTTTGCTCTCACCTTTTGCGGGTGTTGGTTATAAGAAAGTGATAGTGATAAATATTTCAAAGGCTATGCTCTGCCATTTGTTAAAGCTAACACTCAACATGGCTAAGGCACTCTGTTTTTAAAGGTTTTATTTACGTATTCTTAGAGAGAGGGGAAGGGAGGGAGAAGGAAAGGGAGGGAAACATCAGTGTGAGAGAGAAACATCAATCAGCTGCCTCTAGCACATACCCTGACCAGGGACTGAACCGGCAACCCAGGCATGTGCCTGAGCAGGAATCAAACCAACGGCCTTTTGCCTTGCGGAACAATGCCCATCCAACTGCGTCACCCTGGTCAGGGCAGCTAAGGCACTCTTATATAATGCTGCTAGCATCTAAAATGAGCACAGTTCTTCTGGAAAGCAATATGCCAAAATGTAGCAAGAACCATAAACATAGAATAGCTCCTAGACTGGTTTGACTTCCAGAAACTCAACGTATGGAAATAAAATATCACAAGCAATAAAAATAACAGTAAAGACGATGACGATGATGAGGATGGCAATGATGATGACGATGATGGAGGAAAAGATGATGGCGACCTCCAAATCATCAAATCCCATGACCCATTTTTGGCAGGGCCCCTAATCTTTCCATCCCCAGAAAGCCGGCATTCTCCAGTCAGGGTTAGTTCTCCCTCACTTCCACGTATTTTCTCAGCAAATAACCCCGGAGTCCGCATCACCATTGAGCTCAAGTCCCACTTATCACATGACCTTTGGACATGTCCATCTGCACGCCAAGGCCATTTCACCTTTCCTTCTCTCATCTGTGCTTTGTTTGCCTTTCTGCTCCCACAACACAAGTTTCAGTCCTGTTTATGAGACCAATGGTTTCCCGAACTAGTGCGCAGACCATGAAAGTATCGTAAACCTGCAGTGGTCCAGGCCTCACCCTGGGCCTTTTTAACAAGCTACTAACTACATTCAATACGTAACCACTAGGTAAAGGAGCCAGGGGTCTCACTATCTCAGAAGTCATACTTGTCTCCCAGACTCTGATCTCTTTTGATACTTTCTCCCTAGCATGCATTTTATTTCCCATTCTGCTCACCCTTCTCCTTTGTGCCTTTCCCGTCATCTGAATGCCCTTTCTCCCATCACTACCTGTCCAAAGTATACACATCTTTTAAGGCCCACCTCAAATGCCTTGCTCGCTAAATACATTTGTGTCTGATAACCTCATTCAGAAATAACTTGTCTTTCTATGAAACAACAGAGAAATGCCTGTGCCTCGTATTCCATATCTGTTTGCCAATCTACAGTCCTCTTGACCTCAACAGTAGCCCTGCACCAGGCTGCAAGACCAAGTCTGACAATGGTCTGCAGGAGGGAATGGGCACTGTTGCAGAGCCCAGGGCCTCAGCATCAAGCCCAACACACAGCTAGTCCCAGTCTGACTTTTTGCTCTGAGCCCAGTACCTGGATTTCTGTGAGGAAATCCTCAACTTGCACCTCAGTCCTATGAATGCTGCCCATTGTTCTCCTTGAGGAAAGTCCACCTTCTGGCAACTTGCCCAGCCACCTTGAACTTCCTTGCTTTTGCCTGTGTCCTCATCCCTCCACCCATCCCACACCCATCCCACCTGTTTTTTTGCAAGCTGTACATGCATATAAGTATGTGTGCATGCACACATAAGTGCACACACACACACACACACAAAAACAAGTCAGTGGACATTTACCAAGTATCTGATATGTGTAGGGCACTAGCAAATCAAAATCACTTTGTCCCACATGAATACACTACAAAGTAATTACAGATAATTTGGAAATAATGGTCTAAGACATTACTGCTCATCTTATGGGTACAAATATTTGAGAGCTCTAATTTCCTTGCATTATCTCAGATGGCTTCAAATTAAATCTGTCAGTTTACTGGAATCAGGCTCCTTAGAAGGAAGAAGAATTCCTATCTTCATATTCCTGTCAGGTTTAACATTTAACATGCATTGTGTGTCATGCACACAGTAAATTCTCAGTTATTTATTGAATAAATACAGGAATGAATAAACAAATGAATGGTTTTGACTTGCCTTTCTGCAGATGATTATTAAGAGCGTGGGCAAGTTGACTCCCAAAGAAATAGTTTTTACTTTATTCATTTAAGAATGAAGCAGGGCATGTCTGTCCGACCCCCTTAATCTCCCTAAAAGGAACTCAGCATTGCACAGCCTGATGTCACCACATGGGAGCGGGAGAACTGCAAACTTACTTCCATATTAAAGAAGGAAATCCTATCTTAAAAATGCTGAGCATGATGCTTGTTTGTGCTGAGGGGAAAAAATGTCCCACTATGTCCTCCATCAAATGAACTCAGCAACTTCAGGTAGTCCCCCCGGAAACAAGTGCAAGGTTCGGAACCAGCTTTTCACCCTGGTCCTGTCCTCTTTATGTGGAGAGACAGCTTGAAGGCAGAACACAGAGCTCCCCAGAGTCCCGCAGTTTTTCTGCCAAACAAATCACTGGTCACCAGTCAGATGGAGAAAGCAGTTTGGGCCGATGTGAGTGTGGTGCCCAACAGAAAGTCTCCGGCCAGTGTTCTGCTCAAATCTGGACTTCCTGTATGCCATTTCCCAAAGCAAAACACTGACTAATAAGGATGTTTTAAAATCCATCATATCTCTCAATCTGCCACAGTCACTAATTAAGGATGACATTTAAATAATGAGTTAACATTTTACTTCCAGGCCTCAATTAATTCCTTACTTAGGACTGGCAATGGCGATGACACAGATTTTCGGGTGTCAGGAATAAAATTAGAACAGCACAATAATAAATGTGTGTATCAGGCTCTTTTTTCAAAGCCTCTTAACTTACTGTGTGAGAATCTTCCTTGTTGCCTATCAAAGCCCTAACCTGGAGTGGGCCATCGAAGCTAAATTCAAAATGAAATGTAAGATTCCCATCACAAAGCTGCTGTCGAGCAAGTGATTTCCCTAGAGGACAGCTCAGCAACCCCCACTGGAAGAGATGCTTACTGCTTCGCTATAACCATACGGCATGCACAGTACACTCTCAGGACGACAGTGACAAAAACGTTTGACCAATCAGGTAATGTGCTACACAAAGAGAAAATCCTACAGTGTACACTTTATTTTAATTTCCAAAAAGACTGACTTCTAACCAGCCTAGATCAGTGATATTGGTCCCTCTGAAGTTCAGCTAGCTGGTAGCATCCTGCCAACTTCTCTTTACATAATGATAACTTAAAGAATTTTGTATGTACAAAATGTTAATGGTCTTATTAAATGTCCTCCAAGGTTTTGTGTTCTTTTATTGTACTTTTTCGCACCTTTACTAAAACCTTACTGTCCTCCCTTTAGCCTCTGATTTATCAGAGCACCTTAGAAGATAGTGATGTTCCCACCAAAAAAGGGTCAAAGGTCCTGTGAGGCTCCTGCAGCGCCAGAGAATCCTCTGGAAGCTGACTGTGGACAAAGATGAAAGCTCTGAGGATTTTCTGCTGGGCATTAAGCTCATGCGGCCTCCTAGCACATTTTCCTCCACCAGAATCACCGAGTAAAGAAAATGGGAACCAGGTCCTGCCAGCACAAACTGACCACAAATCATTCTCATGTCCTTATTGGAGAGTTCACTAGGTGGTAGAACAGGGAAAGGCAGAGCTTATTAAATATCTGAATTTTACCAAAGCGTAGTGTCAACACGAAACTTGACATTAACTGTATGGGGGCCTGGTGTGCACGGCGCACAGCAGAGGATCTGCAGACGTCTGCGCCTTCCACCCAGACTCTAGCCTGAAACACGCATGAAGCTGAAGGCCTGAGGGCCTCTAGTCCCTCTCGTTTGCACCTGTTGCTCCCCTGTTAGGTGCTTCAGAAGGCCCTTCTTCATCTGAGGCACTGAGGTCCCCTTGGGAGGGACCTCACCTTCCTGGAGAAAATCCACAGATATGAGGGTTTTTTTGGTTCATTGATGCTGACGGCTGGGAGGCCAGACATCAATTGTATAGACAAATGGGATTATGTTGTAATTGGGAAAAATTGAAGTCAGCATAGCTATTAGATAAGATGAAAATGTATTGACATGGAAAAGTGGAGAAACTTGATTAGAAAGACAAGTTTAACAGTTTGTATGATATGATATTATTTATCACATATATGGTGGCATACGTGTGTGTGTGTGGATAGATTGATAGGTAATAGTTGATTCATTCAACAAACATTTATCAAATACCTACTATATGGATACATCTCAAATATCACATACTCTCTGCCCTCAGGGAACTTTTCACTTACTCAGAAAGAGAGGTATGTATTCCACTAAACATAAGTCATTCTTCTTTAAGGGCTATACATTACTAAATGCTTCATGCTTGTGTATAAAAGAGGCAGGCTGTTGGTTTGAGATTACTACTTGTTATCATACTGAGAAAAAATATTTCCATTCCTAGTTTACTGTTTTCAAACGTGGAGATAGATGTTTACAAATCTCAAGTACCATTTAAGTATATATTGCAATGATTATTTTTTCCTCTCTGACCTTTCCATACGCTGAATTATGGCACTACATTTTCCTACACTAAATATCTTCAAATTGTAATCATAGTATAGTATCCCACTAATATTGTGTTCCATTCCAGTTGCATATAGTATATTTAGGGGTTTTTTATATCTAT
>VMDR010026077.1:0-14182 GCA_007922815.1 Macrotus californicus
AAAAAAAAAAAAAAAAAAAAAAAAAAAACGAAAAAAAAAAAAAACACCCTACAGTGTGCGTAGAATAAGACATGAGCTAGTGAAGATGGTCTCTGGGAAGATGCTGAGTGTTTTGAGTTTTTTTTCTTTTGCTCATCCAGATTACATAGTAATGTTATTTCTCTAATGAAAAATATTTTATTAAATTTGTCCAAGCCTAGATTTAAATTTTTCTTCCCTATTTTCTCTTTATAACAGTAGTAGTTTCTTTCTGCTTTCTTTACTCCCTTCTACTTCAGTCCCCTTTTATGAGAAAAGGTTCACTCTGCTACCCTAAGAGATACATATTCAGTATAGAATGTTGAAAAACCCGAAAACCACAAGGGCACATGTCACCGGCAGTCCCTCTTCTGGTTGTCTACTGTCAATAGAGATCCTATTTTGCCTACTGTGTATGTACTTTGCTTACTATTGGGCACAGGCAGCATTTAGTCCCCTGTAGAATAATTAGATTTGAATTTGTCTTTATTGTCCTGTAAACTTATATGTAGGCCATCATCACATCCTCCTGGTTCTGTTTGAGTGGCTGCTTCCTTTACCCAGGTTTGAGCTCTATGCCACATGCGGACATTTATATGATAACCTCCTGACTCCATTCCTGCAATCAGGACCAACCCCTACGGCTGCTAAGACATGTCCTATTTTAAAAAGGTTCTTCCCAGATTGAGTAGTGTATGTATTGGTTGGAGTTACTTGGGAATGGAGTGGGTTGCCAGGGTCAGGCTTCCTGCTGCCACCAGAAGTGTGGCCAAGAGTATGGTCAACCACATTGTCATGTACTGATTGTGGAGGGCCACATATATCAGATGAAAATGCTGAGGTGGGCTTCTTGGAGCTGCCCTCAGAGGAGTAACCTTTGGGCTCTTGGGAATTATTATTCAAAAGAAAGCTGAGGTGTGATCTGCCCAGCACTGACACTGGTAGCCCCTTCCAACCTGCAGTTAGCCTGGGCTATTTTTGGCTACCTGTGAGGGAAATTTCAGCCTGTCTAGTCATGTTGCTTTTTTTTTTTTTAAGATTTTATGTATGTATTTTCAGAGAGAGGGGAAGGGAGAGAAACATCAATGTGTGGTTGCTTCATGCGTGCCCCTTCCTGGGAACCTGCCCTGCAACTCAGGCATGTGCCCTGACTGGGAATCGAACCAGCAACCCTTTGGTTTGCAGGCCAGCACTCAGTCCACTGAGCCACATCAGCCAGAGCTCATGTTGCTTTATTGAATCATCTTTGAGAGTTTTGTTTTTTTTTTTAATCCTCACCTGTGGACATGCTTACTGATTTTAGAGAGAGGAAGAGAGGGAGAGAAACGTCAGTTGTTTGCCTCTTCCATGTGCCCCAACCTGGACTCAACTTGCAATGTAGGCATGTGCCCTGATTGAGAATTGAACCTGTGACCCTTTGGTTTATGGGATGACACTCCAACCAACCAACTGAGCCACCCGGCCAGGACTTCTTTGAGGGTTTTAATGCTGCCATTTCCAACCTTCCAGACAGTCTCCTCTCCAGGCTGACCAGCGTGGCCCTGTTAGAGATCTAGGGCAGTGAGGAAATCCACCCTTGTTCTTGAACCTTGGATAGCAGTGAATGAGGTGAAGTTTTTTGAGCTGATCACTATTACCTGCTCTTTTGTTTAAAAGCTGACTTTTCATCTATACTCTAGAATGTGTTCGTGTTGTCTTTTGCTTTATCTCCATGTCAGGGTTTTTTCTTTGCTTTGTTTTTTTAATTGAGGTATAAATAAAACATGCTAGTTGTGGGAGATGAACTATATACAGTAAAATGTATAGGTAAATATGTACAATCTAGTGAGAAATCCCCTCCCTATATTTCCATAACCCCCTCCCAGAAAGTTCACAGAGTACATAAATGTTAAGTTTATAGTGTGAATTTTACATAAATATCTACCATATGACCACCACCTGGATCAATTTAAAATTTTTTTGCACTCCAGAGTTTATACTCAGTGTTACCCCTCATAGACACATGCACTCACACATGTGCTATTTGTCAGGGTTGTTTTGGATACTCTGGTGGTGAAATCTGTTTCCTGAATTCTAAAGTCACTTATCTTTGGATGGCCCCATAATCATCTCATTTCCTCTGGCATGCTCTGACCCCAAGGAATAAATGTTTTGTCTCTCACAGATCTGGGACACAGCAGGACAGGAACGGTTCCAGTCTCTTGGTGTGGCCTTCTACAGAGGTGCAGACTGCTGTGTTCTGGTGTTTGATGTGACTGCCCCCAATACATTCAAAACCCTTGATAGTTGGAGAGATGAGTTTCTCATCCAGGCCAGTCCTCGGGATCCTGAAAACTTTCCTTTCGTGGTGTTGGGAAACAAGATTGACCTTGAAAACAGACAAGTAAGTGCTGAAGATGATGGGAGTCGTAGATGTGGATGCTTATAAACCTACCCTCATGTAGGTTATTGCTATTGAATCATAGAAAAGTCCTTTTAAAAGTGACCACTCAGTTTGGGATGACAGATGCTATTTTTAGCTTTGATTGGTATAAAGCCACATGCCTCACAAGGACAAATACCCATATAGTATGTCTCTGCTCACATATTGAGGGTAGGGGAATAGATAGCTAATAAGTTACCTGTTTAGCCTTTGGAAATGGGGTCTTGCTCTAACTTAGTAAAGGCATACCATCTTGGCTTTCCCCTATGGTAAAACAGGGTCATTGATGTCTGCAGGGATGTTCCCTTTGAAGTCATGCCAGCAAAGCAGCAAGTCCATTCTGTGGTGCTGTCTGTACTGGCCACCCCTCTTGGTTTGTCCCAGAGAAACAATTTGACTTGAGGTCTTCTTGTGTTTTGGTCTTTCAGATTTAAAGGTGGAACTGAATTTAAGGCCTGGCTTATGCACATTTAATTTGGGAATATTTCTTAGAATCTGAGTCTTCCCTCTTGTAATGAGAACACACTGGAATCAGATAACAATGCACATGAAAACCCTGGCGCTCAGGAAGAGTTTGGAAAATGGTGGCTTTCTAGTTGCCCCATTGTTATTCTCCTCTCCTGTGAGACACCTACTTCTAAGTTACCATGTGAATTTGAAGGATTCTGTGCTAAGCCCAGAACGGTTCTAGAAGGTACACAAGGGAGTGTGAACTACCTTCAGGCCAGCAGCCTTTAAGGACCAGGGTCCAGGAGACCTGATTTAAATCCCTAACCTATCTTCAGCTATTGGGCTATTGCCTTTGCCTGCTGAGACTCAGTTCCCTTTCAGCACCTGAATGGAGGGAGTTAGATTTTGTCATTCTCAAGTGCTCTCCCAAGGCCTGAAAGGAGCTGCCTGGATGGTGCAGAAGATTGCTTTGAGTAAAATTACTCTCTTTAACTTTCATATGCATTTCTCTTGGGAACATAGACTGTTCATTACCTATGGCTAGATTTATTTCTGACCATTGATCTCTTTTTCTCCCTTTCCTAAGTGACTTAGTCCTGCTCTTGTACCTGAAAATGGGCTGGGGTAGAGGAAGGAATTAGGATATGTGAGGGTGTTGTTCAGAGCTGCAGAATGCTTTGGCACTTTGGTGTGTGGCGCAGGTGATCTAACATTAGCAGTAATGGGGAAGAGACTGCAAATCCTAAAACCAAGTTGTCAGAAACTTCCTGTGCTGGGACCTCTGAGGTCCTGGGAGAGGCAATTCATTTCTTCCTAGGCTGACTTCTTAAGCTCTTCACAGGTTGCTTTATGTGTAACTGAGGGTCAAAAGCTATGGGTTGTAGGCAGTGAATGAGCTTTGGGTTTGAATCCTAGCTGTACTCTGCATAGCCAGCAGGGTGACCTTGGACAGGTCTGCAGGTCTCTCCCTATCCCCTACCTGCTGCATACCCGTATCCCTGAAGTCTGTTTCCTCACCTGTGCTACCTGTATACTAGGGATGATAATTCTTCTGGGAAGGACTGAGTCAGTGTTAGCTACTGCTTTTTTTTTTTTTTTTTAATAATTCAAACCCTTGCATGGCAATCAAATTCATTGAACTACTGATGCTAAGTAATATAAAATTGCACCACTTTAATTAGGGCTTTTAGTTTACATTTGGTCATGTCTAAGTAGTTGTAACATTAGGTTGGTCAGTTTAAATACTGTGCTTCCCTGTTGGATTGTTAAATAAAATAGCCATAGTTAGTTCAACTTAGGCCTTGTGACCAATTACAGATGATTAAAATTACTTCCCACATTCACATCCACAGTATTCATCCACCATTTAACATCTCAACCAAAACATTATACATGAGAAACAGACAAAAATACTAAATGTGTATATTTGGTATTGCAAATACACTTATGCATGAGCAAGCAAGGGATTCATAGTGAGAATGTACAGTTGCAGAAGCCTGAAAATGATTTACAAAAACTGTTAAATCAATTTAAAAATTGTTTTGTTTGAAAATACATACTTTTTGTACACCCCCACTGTACATATGTCTATAAACACTGTTCCGTGTGTAAGCTAAAAAGGAAACATATAATAAGAGATTTGAAATATCTGGACATTTCCTTTCCAAGAGATATTTCAGGCAACATCTTTAATTCATTATACTGAAAGGACTATCCTGTTTCAAAGACAAGATCACTGTCTCCACAGGTTTTTTTAAAAATTAAAAAAACTGTATAGTTGTGTTAAAGCTCCTATTTGTACGATACAATTATAGTGACGTTGATTTTCTTTAAAAAAAAATTGCAGTAAGCTACAACTATCAAAGATGCGAAGTTTTCTGGAGTAGTCTATATAGGAGTTCCTTGGACTTCCTTTTTTATTATGCTAAAATAGTGGTGCTTTTAGGATTTACATTATTGTACTCTCCAATACAAAGTGTGGAATGTGTTAAAGTATACAATACACTAATTTCATACTTGTATAGCAGTGGTGAGTGAAAATGTCTCTTAGCAGGAATCCTGGATTGTAGCCTCTGGTTTTACCAGCTGCGTACTCTAGGGCTATTATATAAGTAAAATTCTTTCTTGTGATTAGAATGTATAAAACTGATGCAGTAGCTTTCATCTGCCTCTTACAGGGTACTATCACAGAAAGTCCATTTAAGATGTTGGTAGGTTTTACAAAGTTGTAATACTGGCACTGTTGAATTGGGCAATAGTTTTTCAGCCCTGACTGAGAGCCACAATGCATTTAGTATATATTAAAGCAGCTGTCATGACTTTTTGTAGGCCTTCCCAAGTACTGGAGTTTTTCTGGTAATTTACCATACTAAGTCATAAAAGATCTCATTAACATTTATTTTTGATTTTGCAGTGGATTCTAAAAATGCACAGTTGTTCCATTGTCTTGCTAGATTTTGACCTTGTTCCTTTCCTACAACTATTCCAAGTTACACTTACTACCAACCAGAATCGTTGGAACATCATCAGTGTCTTTGACTTGAAGAATCTGTACTCTCAAACCTTGTAAATCATTAAATGTCGACTGTGCTGTGAGGGAATAAACTAATAATACAAAGTCTTGTCCATTTTTCATGTACAAATCCTTCATTGCTGTAAATTGTTCTCTTCCTGCAGTATCCAGGATTTCAAGCATACACTGTTGTGCATCTATTTCAATTTGCTTTCTATAAGAATCTTCTATTGTTTTGCTTCTATTGCTTTCTATAAGAATCATATTTTTCAACAAAAATTCCTTGAACAAACCGTACAGTCAGCGCACATTTTCCAAACCTCTCTTGAGCCAAGAATGATTAGCTATGCTCATGCATGGTGCAAACTTGTCAAAAGCTAGTGCCTCTCACACTATCGCTGGGTCCCTATAGATGGCATCGCCCTGTGCCTCACATTCCCTCCGGGTGGCTGTTTCTGGTGCCATGGTGGTCCTGCGCTGCCACCAATCTGGCTGGTTTACATGCCTCGCTAGCTCCTTCTAATATGAGCACACGTGCACCTTGCTTCCTCTTCCAGGTAGCCACGAAACGAGCACAGGCCTGGTGCTACAGCAAAAACAACATTCCCTACTTTGAGACCAGTGCCAAGGAGGCCATCAACGTGGAGCAGGCATTCCAGACAATTGCACGGAATGCTCTTAAACAGGTGGGTCACTGGCAGCACTCTGGCTCCCTGTGGTGACTTACCATTGACCTAGCCCCTGCCTGGCTTCCTTATTCTTAATTTCCTTTCCTAGCTGACTTTGTCTTCCATGTAGCCGGAAAACCTGTATGTTTACCTGGGAAGGTAATGGCACATTCTGCTAAAACTTATAGAAATTCAACTTGTTGGTGAATAAACTGAATGATGCAGAGGCAGTGAAGACTTCAGCCGAGGCTGCCCTTGTTTGACTGGGCATGTTCTTATCTGCATGCTAAGGAGATCATGCCATTAGGAGGTCACTGGTCAGATCACTCCTTCTGTTTATCAAGGGGATAAACTTGAATTCTGATCTCAGCTCTGCTACCCATCATTAGCTCTAGGGTTTGTTTGTTTGTTTGTTTGTTTGTTTGTTTGTTTTTAAATCATATATAAGCTTTCATCCCCTCATCTGTAAAATGAGAACACCAGCTTGCATAGTAGTTGTACGTGTTAAATGAGATGGAGTGACTTTGGTCATCAGGAAGTTAACCAGAAGCTCTAGGAACTGTATTCCTTGAATAAAATTTTCCTGTATTTTCTTTCTTGTGTTCACTCAGTTGTTCACATACAAAAAGGCACTTGTTGGCATATGTGAGTTGAAGGCTTTTGGGATTTAGCAGCTGTGCCAGAGCCAGTGAGTTAAAGCAAGTTATAAAGCATTGTTAGTTGTCTGTGGTAGTCAGACTTGGGTTGAGGTAGTGTCAGAGGTGAGGTGCTCATCAGGGATGCAAAGAACATTTCAGGGAGCACATAGTGGTTGTAAAGGGCCAAGCAGGTTCTGCTAGCTCCAGGAAACAGTGTCTAGAAGGTGGTAGTTCTCAGCGGGATAGGGCATCTGGGCCTATAGGCAGGAGATGCTTGGAATGGGTTGTTCCAAGGACTGGGGGCTGCACCAAGTGTTCTATAATGAAAGGGGATAGCCTTAGCCAAAGAATTGGTCCACCCAAAATTCCAGGAGACCCCCACTGAGAAACATTGATACAATGGGAAGGAACTGACCAGGATGCAGACTTAAGTTCTTTTTGCCTTCCTGTTTCCCTCTGCCTTTAATCCACCCTCACACCTAATATGTTTTTCATAATTGCATGTAAAAGTAAATATGTATGGAGAGTTGACTACCATCACCCTTACGGTTTTTCTCTTCGAATATTGCTCTCTATAGCCGCCTTATAATGCTTTTATTTCTACAAGCTAGCCTCTCAGGAGTGAGATTCTTATACTGAAAGGTATGTGTATTTTTAAGAGATGATATGAGATTACTTTCCCTGAGGGCAGTGATACTTTATATCCCACCAACAATGCAAGTTTTCTTTCTCTTCACTCCTCGTCAGCAAGTGGTAGGCATCATCTGTAAATTGGCTGACACTCTGCCAATCTTCTAGTTTTCTCTGCTGCAGATAGCTAGTACATAGCACTTGCCTGGGCACCTCTCAGTTCTCATGAGCTCTTTGTGAACTAAAATTAACTTTACCTGTATTGCAAGTGATTTTCTAACTCTGCTGTCTTATTTCAAAATTTTTTCATTGATTTTTTTTTTTTTTTTTGAGTGAGAGAAACATTGGTTTATTCTTCTACTTACTTATTGGTTGTTTACTGTCTGTGTCCTGACTGAGGATAGAACCTTGGAGTATTGGGATGATGGTCTAACCAATTGATCTGTCTGGCCATGGCTGCTGTCTTTTTTATATATATATCCTTTGGCCTAGAAAAAAAGTATTATTTGCCCTGACTAGTGTGGCTCAGTTGGTTGGACATCGTCCCCAAACCAAAGGGTTGCCAATTCCCAGTCAGGGAACACATGTGGGTCAGGGGCCAGGTCCCTGGTTGGGGGCATGTGAGAGGAAACTGATAAATGTTTCTCTCACACATCGATGTTTCTCTCCCTCTCTTTTGCCCTCTCTTCCCCTCTTTCTAAAAATAAATGAAATCTTGTAAAAAAAGTTATTTTTTAGTCAGGTATGCCATTTAAAATTTTTTTCTACATCTAGATTATGTACTATCTAATTCAGCTGGCATTTATTTTGGTTTATGGCAGGAAATAGGGACTCACCTTTTTCTTTCAGAGGAATAGCCAGTTATTTCAAATATTAGTAACTATTTGTTAAATAAACAATTTTCCCCACCAGGTTGAAACATTACTCTGTTATATTAAATGTTCATGTATATTGGGATCTATTTCCAGTCTTATCTGGTGACTTATCTGTTCCTTGCTTGGAATAGATTTGACTACCTTTAGAGTTTGATGTGACCGAGTCTCCCCTCACTACTCCTGTGTGTGTATTTTAAATCCTCATGTGAGGGGATGTTTTTTGATTTTTGAACAGAGAGAGAGAGAGAGAGAGAGAGAGATCGATTGGTACCTTCCATATATGCCCCAAGCAGGGACGAAACCTGCAACATTTTAGTTGAAAGGACAGTACTCCAGCCAACTAGGCCACCTGGTTGGGGCCTATTTATATATTTTTCTGAGTGTTTTGGTTCATCTTCCATTTAGACAAAACTAAGAATTTTATTTCAGTCCTACCTTTTTCTTTCCTTACCCTCCTCCAAAATAAAACCTAATTGAGATTCTGATTGGAATTGCATTATAGCTATTGTATTAGTATTCTTCGGGAGCTATAACAAAGTACAGACTGGGTGGCTTAAACAATAAGATTTTATTTTCTCTCAGTTCTGGAGCCCAGAAGTCCATAATCAAGGTGCCAGCAAATTCTGTTTCTCTTCATCTCTTGCAGACCACCCCCTTCTCCCTATGTCCTCATGTGGCCTTTCCTCTGTATGAACATGGAGAGGGTGAGGAAAGTGGGGAGAGATAGGACACCACTAGCTCTCTGGTGTCTCTTACAAGGGTACACTAATCGTGTTGGATCAGGGCCCCACCCTTATGATTTCATTTTAGCCTTAATTACTTTCTAATTTAAATATAGCCACACTGTGGGGTTAGAACTTCAACATAATGAATTTTGGAAGGATATAAAACATTCGATCAGTAACAGCTATTATTTTAGGTCTTGTGTTATATTCTTCGATAAGATTTTATAATTTTTAAGATCCTTTGCTTTTCATATCAAAGGCATTCCTAGGTGTTGGTGGGCATGTAAGGTGGTGCAGCCACTTTGGAAAACAAACAGTTCCTCAAAACGTTAAACACAGAATAATCATATGACCCAACAATTCCACTCCTAAGTGCATACCCATGGAAATGGGTTTACACACAACTGTATACAAATATTCATAACAGCATTATTTGTAGTAGCTGAAAAGCAGAAATAGCCCAAACAAATATCCATCAAATGAGATGTCCAAAATGGGCAACTCTGTTAAGAAAGTAGAAAAATGGTTAGCAAGGGTTGGGGGTGTCATATGGAGATGAGGAGCTAGTTTTTAAAAATATTATTCCTAGAGGTTTTAACTTTTTATAGCAACTGTGAATGGAATAATTCTTCATAGAGAACTTTTAATTAATAGAAACATTTGCTTCAATCTGCAAATCCTAGAATAGTTCCTGACACACAGGTACTCAGTATTTAGTGATAAATTGTTTTCATACACCAGGAAGTAGAAATCTGCTCCTCACTGAGAAAATGTTAATTCAGCAAAAGTCACACTAAACTGCCAGAGCCCATCTCTTGTGATCTCTTACTACAGATGGTGATAAAATTCATCCACAGCTGGTTTCTAAGCATTCAGCATTCGAAATTAAACTCTCTTAAACCTTTGGGGGGGGGGGGGAGAAAAGAAAATAGACCCTAAGTCCAGAAAAATGAGTGGCAAATAGGGAACCAGAGGAATGTTTTGTAACTGAGAGGCAGCTAGCACTCATCTTCAGCTCACTGTTGCCTTCTGGAAATGATGACAGTTGCCAAAAGTCCAGACCATGTAAAGTCTGACTTTTTTTTAAGTGTTGGTGACTATGTGGACCATACTGAAAGCATCTGTGAGCTGACTGTTGTCTCCAGGCCACCAGATTGCCATCTGATACAGAGCGTGAGTCAGCTTCTGTCCTTATTGTTCAGTGTCAATTGCTGCTCTTCCTGTTCAATTTTCTCTTCACATTGTCCTGGAGTTAACCATAACACCTTTTTTCCTGTTGCTCAGCCTTTGAGGGTTGCTTCTGCCAGTCTTCTGTTTACTGCTAGGTCTATCCCCACTCCCTTCCCATTAGGCCTGAGTGGAAGTTTGCCACGGGAATTTCCCTATGCCCTGAGTAACAAACCTTTTTGTCTCTCTCCTTGTCCAGGAAACAGAGGTGGAGCTGTACAATGAATTTCCTGAACCCATCAAACTGGACAAGAATGACCGGGCCAAAGCCTCGGCAGAAAGCTGCAGTTGCTGAACGGGCAGTGAGCAGAGCACAGAGCCCTTCACAAACCGAGAACACACTTAGGCCTTCCAACACAAACCCCCCTCTCCTCTTTCAGACAAAACATAAAGTGATCTTTCATATCCAGCTGCCAAAAGAAACCCCACCAAACATACTCACCCCTCCACACACAGATCTTACACAAGCAGACAGACTCCAGCAGCCCAGGAATGTGACGGCTCCATCAGGGTTTGCCCACCCACTGTATCAGCCCCCGTGTGGCAGTATGATGGGCCAGTGGTAGAAATTGTTCTGGTGTAGAATCGGCATCAGAAGCTTATTATTTTCACCCACCAGAGAGAGGCAACTGTTTACAGTTAATCTGTGTCTAATTAGTTATCTGAATTTTTTAAGGGTCTTGTGATCTTTTTACCCCATCCCACCCCCGTCTTGTGAAGGCTATCACTTGGGAAGGCTGGTGCCCCATGCTTCATTACAGGCTCATACCCAGTCTGATCAGGCTGAGTTTTGTATGTATCTGTTAATGCTCGTTACTTTTAACTAATCAGATCTTTTTACAGTATCCATTTATTATGTAATGCTTCTTAGAAAAGAATCTTATAGTACATGTTAATATATGCAACCAATTAAAAATGTATAAATTAGTGTAAGAAATTCTTGGATTATGTGTTTAAGTCCTGTAGTGCAGGCATATAAGATGGAGGGTTGAACCCTGTCTGGATTGCAGAATGTTAGCAACTCAGAATTCACAAATCCAGCTAGAGGCAGTATTCTGTACAGTAGGCACAAGAATTATGTATGCCTTTTATCAAAGACTTAAGAGCCAAAAAGCTTTTCATCTCTCCAGGGAGAGAACTGTCTAGTTCCCTTCTGTATCTAAATTTTCCAAAAGGTTGATTTGCATAATACAGTGGTGTGTGCAGTGGATAGATGACTGTTGTTAAAATTCTCACTTATCACCCCCCATTTTTTTTTCCTGTTCCACACTTGGAAATCCCCTTTAGATCAGCATCCTACTTACAAGAGGAAAAGGAAATTCCTGAAACAGATCTGTCTTAGTGATTTTTACCTTTGTTCTAGAAGGCACTCCTTTCAGGGTTGTGGTATCCTTAGGCTAGCAAACCTTTTTCTCCTTTCCCCATCGACTCCCCAGTATTGCCCATTATTAATTAACCTGTTTCTTTGGTATGGAACCCAGGCAGTTCTGCACCCTCCCTAGGATCTGCCCCTGCATTGTAGCTTGCTTAACGAAGCACTTTCCTCTTTTCCAAAGGTCTACATTCTAGGGTGTAGGCCGAGTTCTTCTGTAAAGAGATGAACGTGATGCCAATAAAATGTAACAAGAGCAAAGATCATCTGCCTTTGCCCTGTCTTTTTTCCTTCTTCCAGACCATTGACTCAGTAGACATCATGTTAGCTAATCATAACCAGCGCTTTATTAAGCAAAAGAGCCCTCCATAACTGGGCACATGTGGTGCTTTTAGGCAGAAAGTCTTTCTCATATTCAGTAGTATCTGTCCTGGTTTGTCTTTGTTTTATGTCTTTTTAATTACAGTATTGGGGAGGGGGCTGAGGACCCTGAATGGAGAACACATTGTCCCTTTAGAGAACCAACCACAAATTGCTGGTGACCTATGGACCATGCACAGCCTATGAGTGGCCTTTGTGGTGGTTTGTTTTTTAATTGTAGTTGCTGGTACTTAGATATTACAGTTCTGGATTTCTGATTTTTCACAGGAGAGGAAGATTTGGCAGCAGGTGACCTGTATTCCAGTGTATGTAAGGCACCAACTGCAAGTGAATAGATGCCACTTAGAGCTAATTTACCAAATATTAGTTTCAGTTAGTGGGTGAGTGGGTATAGGTTTTGCAGAAGTGTCCTGTTGACATAGCTCTTGGATTCTACTTTGCTACACTTTCTGCATTTCCACTTCTCAGGACCCTCAGTTGGTTTCTTACCTTGCACTTGCTCTTGGCTCACACTTCATGCATTAAAAATGGCATTCTTAGAAGCTCACAAGTACAACCCCACCTAGGAATGTGTGGCTTAAATCTCTCCTCCCACTCCCTGAGTTGGGCCTAATTGGTGTTATGTTTGGCTTCTAGAGAAGCAGAGTCCTCTCCAACTTGTAGCCTAGTGACTGGGCCATGGTTTATGGACCCTGCCTGATGCTCACCTCTACAACCAGGCTACTGTACCTCTGATCTGTTCTTCTGGTCCTAACCTTGAATGTAACATAGAAATGGACTTCTGATCTTGACCATCCTAAAGTTGATCATCCTAACAACCTGCTTTATCTTGAAATAAGCTTGAATGCAACCTTGTAAGTGGCCCTGATCCCAATAATAGCTCTCTCTAATTTTAATCTTGATCTGACACTGGACTTGACTCTAATCTTCACCCTCATCTTGTCACTGACAGTCATCCTATAAATGTGGTCCCCTTGAAATGACCTTAAAACTGACCCTAATCATAATCCTGACTTTGAAATTAACATTAAACCTTACTTGGACAACCTTACTCTCCAACCTGTGGCTGTCAGTCTAATAACTCATCAGCCCAGTGTCTGGCTGATCTTGATTTCTTCGTATATACCTAAATGATGCATATACACACTATGTTCATCAAAATTGGGTTTATCTACAATAAGCAATGGCTGAGACTAAAGTCTGTACTAATACAGTAACTTTTTCCATATTCCTACTTAGATTTACAGTACCCATGTGCTTTTGAGAGAAATAAGTCCATTTGCCTCACCAAGCAGTAAGGTTTCTTTCCAATTATACTCTTTAGGTTCATTTGAATTTGCCCTGCCTCCCAGAAAGAATGTGAATTGAAATGGATGTGTGTTGGCTCTGTTTACATGCATCTCACTTTGCTCTAACTAACAAGTTACATTTGAGAAGAATGTCTGGAAATGAATTTGTTGCACCAATACAGATTCATTTCATTAGTAATCCTTAGTTTAATCCAAACTCACTCTCTTCACAGTGTGAATGTGAAATACAATACTGCTGTGTTTACCTTCATCTCCATTTAGTTTAATAAACTATGAGGAGTCTAAGACTGAGTTGGTTACACTAGCACGGTTTTTTTTCTATTTATTTTACACAAAAAATGTAATTATGTGAGAGGCTCAGAAACTACCAAAGTTAATATTTTTTGCATTATCCTTGTTATGGAAATTCATAATTTAGCTACTCTTATGAGTACTATACAAATACATGAAACAATACAGGTGGTTTGGAGCTTTTAGAATTTTTGTCTAATACAAGCATTACTATAATTAACATTTCAAAGTTCTTTTTAAAAAAATATGTTGGGGTGACATTGGATAATAAAATTATACAGGTTTCAAATGTACAACTCTATAACACATCATCTGTGTACTGCATCATGCACTCACCACCCAAAGTCAAATCTCCTGTCATCATTTATCACGCCTTTACCGTTTTCTCTCTCTCCTACCTCCATTTCCCTCTGGTAATCACCACACTGTTGTCTCTGTCAGTTCTTTTTTACTTTTTTTCTTTTTTGTTTGTTTTACTTAATCCCTTCGTCTTTTCTACCCAGCACCTATACCACCAACCGTCCCCCCCATGTTTCCGTCCTACCTTGCCCCAACCGTCCCCCACCCTTTATTGCAACAAATTTGTACTTATTCTTGACTTTAGTTTCAGAAGGTCTATAAACAACATTTATGAAATTCCATGATTTTCAATTAAACTCCACA
>VMDR010026078.1:0-14177 GCA_007922815.1 Macrotus californicus
AATGATAGGCTCTCTTTTGAGACAAATTGCTTATTTTCATAATTCTAAGATGCAAATTTTTCACATCTTAATGTTTTTAAAATTAGTAGATGTCTTATAATCAATGTGAATATTTAATGTAGAATTCTTTACCCACCTTCCAGCCTCCAAAAAGCCAATATTAAAACTATGGTTCATCTTAAAATCTTAAAATAGAAGAAATATATAGTAATTTGCATTCTTATTAATATTTATAACAATAAGTCAGCCAATACAGATTGTCCACTACTTTTCTTTGTGAATACAGGTAGCTTTGCTCAACTGTCACTTTAGACATGACAGAACAAACACTGAATATCTTTTAAAGCCTGTGTTTTAAAATCTAATTTTATGCCCATGTTTGGGATTCTAAGTACCATTCCTCCACCAAAAGGAACACTGTTGATTTCAGTACTGGAGCAGAGAAAATCCAAGATGAGTTTAGAACATCTTGCTATGCTACAAAATAAAGAAGTTATCAAAAATGATGAGGACATTTCAAATGGATATGAGGGCCTATGTCAACAAATCTATGACAACTTTGAAATGGATAATTATAGTAATTTATTATAACCCATTGAATAAAATAAGAACTCATGAGTCCATATTGGTAATAAATTTTAAAATAATTAATTAATTAATTAACTGAAGGAGAAGCTCTTCTTTCAATAGAACATTATAGAGACTTCCGGCCAAGATGGGGGCATAGGTAGATGCACTTTGCTTCCTTGCACAACCAAAAGAAGGACAACAACAAATTTAAAAACAAAAAAATAACCAGAACTGCCAGAAAATTGAACCATATGAAACTCTGACAACCAAGGAGTTAAATAAGAAACATTCATTCAGACCTGTAGGAGGGGGGAAGACAGGCAGCTGGGGCAGAGAGGACTCTCAGCAAGGTGGCTCCTGGAGGACCTAGGGGGGCAAGGCTGCAGCCGGCAGACAGTGCAAGGTGGTGGCTGGCAGAGTGGGCGGTCCCACATTAGCATGCGGATAAACTGGGCGGAATAACTGGGGAGTGAGACAGCAAATGCAATCCAGGGTTCCAGCACCAGGAAAAGAAAGCCTCAAAATCTCTGGCTGTAAAAACCTATGGGGGTTGAGGTGGCAGGAGAAATTCCCAGCCTCACAGGAGAGTCCATTGGAGAGACCCACGGGTCCTAGAACATACACAAAACCACCCATCCAGGAATCTGCACCAGAAGGGTCCAATTTGCTTGTGGGCAGCAGAGGAAGTGACTAAAAGCCCATCAAGAGCTGAGCAAGCAGCATTGTTCCCTCTCAGACCCCTCCTCCACATACAGCGCCATGATGCAGCCAAGTGGGTGGCCCGCCCTGGTGCATACCCTAAGGCTCTGCCCCTTACTATGTAACTGGTGCGCTGAGACAAAAAAATATGGCCCAAATGAAAGAACAGATCAAAGCTCCAGAGAAAATACAACTAAGCAATGAAGAGATAGACAACATATCAGATGCATAGTTCAAAACAACTGATAATCAGGATGCTCACAGAAATGGTTGAGTATGGATGCAAAGTAGAGGGAAAAGCAAAGGCTATGAAAAGTGAAGTAAAGAAAAATGTACAGGGAACCAACAGTGAAGGGAAGGAAACTGGGACTCAAATCAATGATTTGGAACAGAAGGAAGAAATAAGCATTCAGCCAGAACAGAATGAAGAAATAAGAATTCATAAAAATGAGGAGAGGCTTAGAATCCTCCACGACAACTTTAAATGTTCCAACATCCAAATCATAAGGGTACCAGAAGAAGAAAAGGAAGAGCAAGAAATTGAAAACTTATTTGAAAACATAATGAAGGAGAACTTCCCTAATCTGGAAAGGGAAATAGACTTCAAGGAAATCCAGGAAGCTCAGAGAGTCCCAAAAAAGTTGGATTCAAGGAAGCACACACCAAGGCACATCATCATTACATTATCCAAGATTAAAGAGGACAGAATCTTAAAAGCAACAAGAGAAAAGTGAACAGTTACCTATAAAGGAGTGCCCATAAGGCTATCAGCTGATTTCTCGAAAGAAACCTTACAGGCAAGAAGGGGCTGGAAAGAAGTGTTGAAAGTCAGGAAAGGCAAGGACCTGCATCCAAGATGACTCTATCCAGCAAAACGATCATTTAGAATAGAAGGGCAGATAAAGTGCTTCCCAGATAAGGTCAAGTTAAAGTAGTTCATCATCACCAAGCCATTATTATATGAAATCTTAAAGGTGCTTATCTAAACAATAGAAGATCAAAACTATGAACAGTAAAATGACAACAAACTCACAACTATCAACAACTGAACCTAAAAGCAAAAACTAAGCAAACAACTAGAACAGGAATAGATTCACAGAAATAGAGATCACATGGAGGGTTATCAGCAGGGAGGGGGAGGTCGGAAAATGAGGGAAAAGGTACAGGGAATAAGAAGTTACAAAACACACAGGGGGAAGTTAAGAATAGTATGGGAAATGGAGAAGCCAAAGAACTCATATGTGCGACCCATGGACATGAACTAAGGTGGGGGAATGATGGTGGGAGGGGGGTGCAGGGCAAGGGGAATAAATGGGAGAAAAAAATGGGACAACTGTAATAGTGTAATCAATAAAATATATTAAAAATAGAACATTACCAAAAATAGAACATTACACAATAAATACAAAGAAAAGGATAGAGTTTAAAAATCATCATTTCGCAGTCATCTGTAGTAATCAGGTAGGAAGCATCATGGGATGCTATAAGGATTGGTGAAAGTTTAATGAGAAACAGTATATTTATATAATTTCAAAATATCTCTGCACAGATTTCTTTTAATACAAAGGGGAAAATGATAACCTTACAGCAGACACAGAGCACCTCAACCAAGTGATCGTAATTAATATCATCAGCAATTGGACAGCCTGACATCAGTTACCTCCTAATAGAATGCACATGGAAGGACACGGCATTTCTTATATACTAGACCTGCTGGAAATGGTAACCTGCATAGAAACATAAGAAAGATCAAACTCCAAACAGTTGGTCTATAGTCTTTTTTTATTATAAAAGTATAGTTGGCATACAATGTTATATTAATTTCAGGTGTACAATATGGTGTTTAGACATTTATATATCTTACAATGTGGTCACCACCAAGTCTAGTATTCATCTATCACCTTGCAAAGCCATAACAATATTATTGATTATATTCCTCTTCACCTTTTTCACCTATCTCCCACTCCCCTCCCTTCTGACAATCATCAGTTTGTTCTTTGTTTCTATGAGTCTGTTTGTTTTGATTTTTTAAATTTCACATGTAAGTGAAATACAGTATTTATCTTTCTCTGTCTGGCTTATTTCACTTAAAACAATACCCTCTAGCTCCTACCATGTTGTTGCAAATGGCTATATTTTATTAATTTTTATTGCTGAGTAATATTCCATTGTGTGTGTACCTACCACATCTTCTTTACCCAATCCTATCAATGGACACCTAGGTTGCTTTCATATCTTAGCTTTTAGATTGAATACTACCGTGAACAGAGGGGTGCCTATAAGATCTGTACTCTTTAAAATGTCAATGTCATAAAAGACAATGGAATCTTGAGAAGCTGTTCCAGGTTAAAGAAAACTGAACAAAGATGAAAACTAAATAAAACGTGTTTATCTAGATTTCAAAAGAGGTTCTTATGTAAAGGAAAGTTGTTAGATGAAAGTTGTTAGAAGTTGTTAGAAATAAATAATAACCATTTTGAAATGTAAAGTATTTTAAAATGAACAGAACAACTGAAATGTTAGATAGTTAAATTACTAAGCAAATGGAGCAAAGTTCCTTGTGAAGACATTGGCTGATAAGCCAGTACAATGAAAAGCAGAATGTGAATCCTGGAATGTATGTGTCTCTAATAAAGAGTTCTGGATGAATTGTTTTACAATCTTTTCAGGCAAGAACCAGAATTAAATTAAGCATGCATTGTGATTAATTAAGAGTATAAATTGGTATCTTATTATATCATAAATTTAAATTCCTTTAACATAGATGCACTTGTATTCCTCCACGTAGTCAATCATTTTTTTAATACTACTATCTTCTGTTTAATTTTTTATGTACTGTTACTTTATCATATAGTTTTTCCTGGTTAGTTCACTGTTCAGTTCTGCTCTTATGATAAAGTTTAATTTTAAAGGAGAGGAAAAAATTGGCTGTGGAATGTACTAGGCCCTCAATTATTCATGATCATAGTCCATGGAGCCATATAAAAATGCCATCATTGACAAAGAGAAAGTTATCTGACTTGTAAAAAATGCTTTGGAATTCAACTCTCCAAACAGGGGGAGATGCCATGGATATCTAGTACATGTCTAGTACATGATTTTCTCTTTAGAGTACATATCTCAGGGTCATATCTATTTTTAACTAAGATCTTGAAAGATCAATACTGATATATAAGGAAGACTTTCCTTTTGGCTCTTCTTGATAACTAGTGATTATGATTTCTGGGAACTTTGTAGCAACTGGCTTTATTTAAAAGAAAAATGTGTAAGATTATAGAAATGTGTTCCACTCTTACCCTCCTGTGAAAACCATTTAAAGCTTCACTTTTCTTATTGAATGTCTAGACTCATAAAAATTAAAATGCTTGTTAGGATATTGAGACTGACCTTGACACAGACACTAATTAAGCCTGAATTAGGGAATCCAAAATTACAAAATCATCAGTCCACAAGTAGTTACAGAATACTGCCTATGTGGGAAGTACTCTGCTAGCTGTTCTATGGAAAACACAATTTAAATAGTTCTTCTCCACTCCGGGAGCTCAGCTCAACTTGGAAGATAATGTATTTACAAAAGTAGCTATGATACAGGCAATATGTTCTAACAGCCATGGGAGAGGGAGTGGGTGAGGACCAGCGAGCAGTGAGGTCATCTCTCCTCGCTGCATTTTTCTGAACCTAGCCCATCGTTAAGGGAGAGCAAAAGAGATCACAGATTATCAGCCCTGGAAGGATCCCTCCGATACCACAGGTGCAATAAACAGACTCAGAAAGGTTGTTATTTGATGGGAGGCACATGTTGTAATTCAAGTCTTCTGCTTTTTCTGATGCAAACAAAAAATTTTTTTAGTCTGGTTTCTTAAAGCAGATAGGGGTGTTTGAAAGGGGACAAGCTGCCAGAATGGGTGCTCATTAATCACAACTATTATACTTAATCATTTATAAACTCCATTTTCTAATTGTAAAAATAAAGATAATAGCATAGGTTTTGCATCTTATACCTGGTGGGTTAGTTAGGAGAATCATGTGAAACTATATAAAAGCACTTTTAAAATAATTAAGTTCTATAAAAATGTAAAGGATTATTAATAATATCTGACATTTATTAAGTACTCATTATGTGCCAAGTATTGTGCTAGCAATTTATATTCATTACCTCCATTAACCCTTCCCCAAACCTCTGAGACAGATAGACCATCAACATTTTACTGACGAAAAAAACTGCAGTTTATAGTCATTAACTCATGAGTGAGTGCTCCAGAGAGATTTCAGGCTCAGGTGACCTGATTCAAGAGACCCCACATCTATAATTGCTCTCCTTATGAGCTCTCAGTTATGGGAAAGGCCAAAATGAAGGTGTGACCATTGTCTACAGCTGGGCAGGAGCAAATCCTGCTCACTCTCCTAACAAAGCCCAGATTTAGGCTTGGGGTCAACATGGGGATAGATTGTGCACCTTGCTGGGGGAACCAAGAGTGTGTGAGAAGGTGTAAGTCTCGGGAAAAAGAACATTTCTCAGGAGACTCACTAAATCCCTTTGTCTCACTTATGCACAGGCATGCACACTCCAGCCCTGGGTATTTAACTAAGCTAATTTCAAACTAATATTCAAGGCTTGCAACGAAGACACTGATTAATCTATTAGCTGCTTTTGGTAACAAGCTCAGGAATTATTGCTTCCACTGCTCTCTTTCTGCTCAGAAGCCCAGTGGGGCTGCCCCCATGGTCTCTTCAGAGCCCTGGCTTTAATGGTAGCCCCCAAGTCAGTGAACAAGGTCACTCAGAGACATAGTTGAGGCCCAAGCAAGGAAAAGCTGGAAAGATGGCAGCTGATTCTGAGGATCTTGGCTTCTATTTATAAAGATGAATTTGAAGGCTGCTTTTGCTCTCCACTACTTTTTGGCAAAATCCTGCAGCTGAGAGGAAAAGGTGAGATAAGATTTGCAGATAGAGCCCCAGAGGAAGTGTGCATGTGCCTGTGTATTGTGAGGCTGGAAGGCCAGAATAGATGGTCATGTGTGGGGGTGGGGGCTTTCTATCTGTTTCTGGCTCTGATGGAGCCTGGCTGGCACTAAGAAAGCTTCTCCCATGCAATGCTCCCATATCCTCACTTGTAACATCCCCTCCTATTCCCAACAGAAACTGACAAGCATGTGGAATTGCACGCTGGTTGGAGAAGCAGTAGCTCAAGATGAAAGTCACTGTGCAATGAGATAAATACTATAATGTTGTCCATTCTGGAAGAGAAATCTCTGCAGTTTCTGGCCAGGCTCGCATGACCAGCCTCACCTACGCTACCCTGCCTTACCCATACCCCACTTCCTCATCCCTTCCAGAGGAGTAAGACAATGGAGTGATGAAAGTGACTTGGGGTTCTATGACTTCCCTTATACAAGTTGGGAGTCCTCCCAAACCCACCTTGAAGCTTACTGCCCTTTGATTTGTTATGTATCAGGTGCTGTGTTAACCATTCAACACACATCATCTTATATAATCCTCACAACACTCCTAAGAAATAGGTATTACTATTTACTCCCTCCCCTTTTTTTTACATATAAGGAAATTAAGTCCCAGAGAGATTTACTAACTTGCAGGGAGTCAAACAGATACACAGAAATGAAGCTGGGGTTAGAACCCATTTATTCCAACCCCAGGGCTTGACCACTTACCCTTACAACTGACTGGTGAATACCACAGCTGGGGATGTCCCAAGCAAGAGAGGGAAGGAGAAGTTTGGCTTTGATAATCTGAGGTTTTGTGTGCATGTGCATATGTGTGTGCCTCTGTGTGTGGTAGGGTTAGGTATACATGCTCATTTATATTACCTTTTTCTTTCTCTTTCTCCCAGTCCCCACCTCTGTACCCCATATTCTCCTTTTACCTACTTGGCAGTTTCCTTATTCTTAGTTTGCTTGTACTTAACTGAGAAATTAATTCACACATGTGTGTTAGGAACTTAGTAATTTAACTCTCCCTTGAATTTTTTCGTTTAAGGGGAAATAAAGGGACAGATATTTATAAAAAATGCACCAGTCTTTCTAGTAAGAGTGGATTCAGATGTTTTCTGGAAGGGAGAAAAATGATACTTTTGGGGGGGCCATGAATCCCATCCCTGGCTAGTGTTAGTGGTGCTAGTAAGGTAAGTAAGAAGCCCAGAATATCTTTAATTGTATAATATGGCTGGAAGGGGATTGTGTCTATTCTGATGGAATTCCTCTTGGATTATTAGATCCTGTGTCATGGAGAAATAAGAAGTGTCCAATGACTATGGCTGAGGTAATAAAAACACGGAGAAAGGGGAAGGGGAAGAACGGGGTGAGAGTGGCTTTGTTGACTGAGATGCCCCCTCAGATCCGTTCTGTGAGGTCGGTTCTAAGAAATACCTGAGAGTAGATTTGTAATGACTGTTGCCCCTCAGGAAGATATCCGTCCTCATGGTAGTATGTAGCCTATATATGCTGCTGCGATGATCGCAAATAATACCAATTTTAGTACAGGGTGGGCAAGGAGTGTCTGTCTCTTTATTTCCCCTTAAATGCGAAAATTCAGGGGAGAGTTAAACTACTAAGTTCCTAAAAACTCACAAACACTTGAACTAACATCAGAGGCACATGTATTGGAGGAGGGAGGAGAGACTAGCCTGGCCCTGTTTGAGGTTGCTCAAATAAGCACATTTGGGGTCTCAAAAAATGGGAATCCTTCTAGGCCCTGTGGAACAAGAATCTCCCTGTGTCATTGTGGCCCAGGCCAGGCAGGGCTGGGCCAGGAGAGTGGGCAGGGTGAAGCACAGGGTCTTCTCTGGCAATGCCACTCATGCTGCCCACCAGCCCATGGTGGGCAGGTGCATCCTCTCTCTCTGCCTATGTCCCTCACCCTGTGGCAGCCGCAATGACAACCTCCAGCTCACTGTGGCATGCAAAGAAGCAGCAGAACCTGCACTCGAACATCCTAGTGAACAGGAAGCATCCTTTCTGCTCTCTCAATTTTACTGTAGGAATGCAGGCTCCAAAAACGTAGGGGGATGGGCAGAGAGAAGGAAGTGGTGATGGCGGTAGGGGAACGAGAGTATCACTATGGTAACATCCTTCCTGACATCATTTTTCCCCCTGTTCTTAATGCAGCTCTTCTTAGAGACACAGCCCTGTGCAGAAAAGACCATGTACAGTGCAACTTTCTCATGTATCATGCTCAGTTGTTATCTCTTGCCTCCAATGTATACGCCTTTGATGTCAGTCTGAGTGTTTGCTTTTGCCTGTTCTCTTCTGTTAAACTGATCTAGTCATGGTCTTTGTTTCCTTTTCACCAACTACCCCTCTTCTTAAACAAAATGTAATAAACTCTGTAAGGACTAGAACATTTGATGATTTTGTCAACGGCTGTATCCCCGTTGCCCAGAACAGTAACTGTGCATAGTAGGTGCTCAATAAAGATTTGTTTGATAAGAGAAAGAATTTATATAGGCTTATCAGAAAGTACATAGCTTAGCTTTACTATCTACAGATATCCATCAGCTTTTGGACAAATATTCCAAGTGAAACACTTAAAATTCTCATTTCTGGGAAACTGCTGTAGCTGGGTTGCTCACTCAGGCCAAGGCACAGCACAGGAGATCAACTTTTCCTTCTGGAGATTTTAACCCAGATCTTGGCTTTCCCATCTTCTGAGTTTCCATAACATTAAAATACAGTTGGTTCATTCATTTATTCAGTGAACATTTAGGGATCACTGGTGAACCAGGCACTCTTCTATGTGCTGGAACCCAAACAGTAACCAAAACGTAGCCATACAGCATATACTCTAGAGGAATTATTTATGAAGAAAAAAGAGCTTCTGCAGTAAGACCTCTACTACTCTTTTTTTTTCTGGAAGATATTGGCTAGTTATCACAAAGGCTGAATTTTGTTAATAACAAACATTCATTCCAGAGGTGGCTGAGGTGCAAAGGTCACTCACTGGCCATCAGCTTTTCCTTCTTTAGTGTAAAGAATTGGTAGAAACAGCCACAAAAAGGAAATTGGAGAGTTAATTAAACAGGAAAGAGAAAGGTGCTAATGGAGCGTGTGGCACTGAAGGTTCTGAAAAGAGGGGCTAGTCCAAGGTGGGTGCAGGGACTCAAGTATCTGAAACCCAGCATCCCTAACACCCATGTCGCGAATTAGTTTCTCTGAAAAGTGACTAGAGATGTGAGCTCAAATTCTATCTCTATTGTTTTTTTAGCTCCTAGTCTGGGCAAATTCCATAACCTCAATAAACCTCAGTATCCTTATTTACAAAATGAGAGGACAATGCTGTTACTTACACGAGAGGATTTTTGTGAGGCTCAATGCCTCGTTCATAGTGTTAGCTGGACAAATGGCAACTACTGTTGAATTATTGAAGAATGCTGGGAAGCAGAGATGAAAGGGAGATGAGAAGTTCTCCAAAGACAAAACTCAGTTCTGAGTTTTGCCCAAATCAGATCTTGCCCCTCCTCAGGGAGACCAAAAAAGAGTATTATCTAATTCAGACTGGCTCTCACCTTCTAGTTTTGTCTACCCTTTTACAGCGGTGATTCTTGAACTTTAGAATCCATGAAGCAAACATGGACACTTGTTAAAAACACAGATTCCTGAATTCAAACCTGAGAAATTCTAAATGAATCCAGGACACAGAAGCAACAGTGCTTCTAAATAGAATGTGTAGGCAGCAGTTAATGTACAGCGTGTAGTAGTAATTATGTTTGAGAGAGCCCTGATTCAGGATTACATCTGGAATGAGTGGTCTGATGGACAAAGGCCCTGCTATTTTCAACCTCCTAATAAAACAGTTACCAGTTTAGCTTTCTCTGTGTAAGTTAAAAGCCCAAAGATATTCCCCAATAGAGAGATATTTGGTAGTCAGATAGTAGCCTGAATATCTTCCTTTATCTTAATGATTCAGACTCATGTAGATGACCTTAATCATCTAAGTTTTTACAGCAGTTCTAGTCTTAACTAAGTTATTTCTATAATCAAGTAAGTATTCACAAATAACCAATTTCACAAAATAGCCAAACAGAGAACAAGCAGGAACAGACTTATTTCCATGTGAATAATTGCTGAGGACTATCTCTTCCCAGAATGCCAAGGCAACCAAAGAAATCTATGTAGAAAAAAACAAACAAACAATGGCAGCAATAAAAAACATTTTTTTAAGTAGAAAGAAAATCTCACAGTCCCAAAGAGAATTAGCCATAGCAGGCCTCTCTAATAGTGGCATTCCTGGCAGGGTAATGCCATTTAATCCTAAATTAAGATAAGTTCGAAGAAAGTGAAAGCTTGTGTGTCTGGAATACCAACATGGCTAGTTAAGTAGTGAAAAATCAAATCTGTCAAGATTCTGTTGTCTACATCTGTGTTTTGTAGACCTTTTTCTCCACCACATCATAACATGCATACATTTTCTGCTGTGCTCCATGGGCTCTTCCCCTGAGTAAATAGAAACCTGACATGGCATGATCATAGCGGTGTGGGACACTGTTACACTGGTGGCCCCAGAGGACCCACTCTTCTTGGTCTTCAGCTCTTGGCTAGTGCCCTCCCACACGGAGTGCGGTTTGACCACTGAGACATCAGCAAGCATGACTCAAACAGAGGCTTGATAAATATTTGCGCACAGGAGATTGTCTTTTGGAATGTTCACTTTTAGAAGCCAGCTGCTATGTTCTAAAGAAGCTCAGTCTGGACTACTGAACAATGATAAAACAGGTAGAGAGAGGCCCTGGAAGAAAGTATCAAACATTCCACCCCCAGCCGAGCCCCCAGTTACTGCAGCTATTTGTGTGATCTCAGCTCCACCACACGGAGCAGAAGGGTGTTCCGTTGAGCCAGTCAACCTACAGAATTATAAAAAGTAAAGATCGTTGATATTTTAAGCTACTGGGTTTGGAAGGGACTATTATGTAGCCACAAATAATTAACATAGAAATTGATACTTAGAAGTAGGGTGCTGCTGTAACAAAAACCTAAAGCATGTGGCACTGGATTGCTTTAATATATACGTAGGATTTTGTTTTTATCCAGGTATGGTGAGGCCCACAGATCAGAAGATGATTGCCATTGAAAAGTTAGTTTTTTCCCTCACTATCTGTAGAAGAGGCATGCTACATTATGCAGGACCACATGGGAAAGCACTAGGGTCTGTCAAGAAAGAGGAGTGAGGGAAAAGCGTGGACAAGAGCCTTTATTATGGTTTCCATGGGAAGGAATGGGGCAAGACAGGTAATGAGGCCAATCAGGTTTAGGATGGGTTAATAATTTCAACAGGCTTTGAAGTATAGAGACTGTCTTGAGTTGAGTGATACCAGGCCCTAGGGTGATTAGGGCAGTGAGTGATATGTATGAGCTCATTAAATGTAATCAGGGGCGTGAGTTCTGGATTGGTTACTTTGGATATGAAAGGTGCATGGTTATTTCTAGAAATTAGCTAACCCTGGGTGGAGCAATCTCTCTTGGGTCAGTGAGGTCCTAAGATGTCAAATCATCATAAAATTCAGAAAATAAATAAAAAAACCATGACTAATACAGAATCTGCCTTGAAGAACACTAAAATTTCTATTAAAGTCTGGACAAAAAAGGGACCTGTGTTATGTACTGGTAGAACAAAGGAAATCATCACTTGTGGTAGCTTAGAAAATAGAACAATTAGATATCCGAGGAATCACACCCAAGGAACCTCATCTATACCAGAAACTGATTTATATGACTAAATGCTAGACATCAAGCCTGAACCTGATGCTAAAATGGCATATTATTGGTGAGTATATTTTGAGTGTAGGAGAGAAGTGAACCACTGAGGGCCAGAAAGGAGACTATGCTGTTCCCTTACATTAGTGGCCCCCCATGATCCATGCCTCTGGGTATTCACATCCCTGTGTAGCCCTCTTGCACATTGACTCTGGAATTGGCCATGTGACTTTTGTTGGCCAATGAGATTTTAGCAAAATGGTGCGAGCAATTGATAAACCCTTGCATTCTGGAGCTTGGCTTCCTGGTACATGCCCTCTTGAAAGCCATATCCCAAGCTGTAAAAGAACTCAGACTAGATTCCTGAATAATGAGAAGCTATATGGAGAGAGGCCCTAGAGCATGAGAAGGCATTTTGGATGTCCCGTCTTCAGTTGAACTGTCAGCTAAATACAGCCACATGAGTGACATCAGTTACACCATGAGAAACAGCAAAACTGCCCTGCTGAGTCAATCAACTCACAGAATTATGAGAAATGATAAATCATTGCTGTTTAAAGCCAAGGAATGACAAATACAGCCTGCAGACAAAATCTGGCCCATCACTAGTTTGTAAACAAAGTTCACCGAGACACTGGCTTGCCCAGTTGCTTGCGTATCATGTGTGGCTGCTTTCGCATCACAGTGGCAGAGCCCACATGGCCTGCAGAGCTGAAATGTGTACCTCACAGACTTTGGAGAAAATGTTTGCTGTCCCCTGTTTTAAGCCACTAACGTCATCAGTGATCTGCTATGCAGCAGTAGATTAATGAAACAGTGTTTTGCCTCGTGAAACTAGATGAAATTATACTAAAAGTATTATGAGGAGAGAGGAGAATGGAGAGAAGACAAAATGCCTAGAAAGGGAGATGAGATATAGGGAGGAGATTCAATAAAAAAATTTTTTTGAAGTAAGAAGAATAGAGAAAAGGGAATAGGTTTTTTGAGGAGTGGGTATGATAGTCAAGGGTAATGTTTAAACCTTGAAATTATTTTGTGGTTAATAGCTACAAAGTCACGTTTTTGTTTTGTAGGTAGTCACTACTTCTATTACAATCAGTACTAGTTGTCACACAGCATTCATTTTCCCTTAATCTATGCCTGGAAACTATGATTTCTATTGAGTGTGCAATATGATCAGCTAAACTACTTATGACTCCAGACCACCTGCAGCAAGAAGTGGTCCTGTCATAGTTAGTCCCTCAGGCTGCTATAGCAAAATACCATAATGGTGACTTATAAACAAGAATTTATTCCTCACGGTTCTGGAGGCTGGGAAGTCCCAAAATCAAGGTTCCAGCAGATTCAGTGGGTAGTGAAAGCCTGTTTTCTGGTTTGTAGGAGTCTCCCTCTAGCTGTAACCTCACATGGCAGAAGGGCAAAGGAGCTTTCTCTGGCCTCTTTTATGAGGACACTAATTCCTTTTATGAGGGCTCCATCCTCATGACCTAATAATCACCACTCAAAGGTCCACCTTTTCATACCATCACATTACCATTAGATTTTCAATATGCAAATTTTGAAGGGGCATATTTAATCTATACCATCCTGTGATTCAATTCTCACCAGAGAAACATAATTAGAAGTCACTGGTAGAATCGACATGAAGACATCTGGCTTTTTGTGTCCTTTTGCTCTTTTGTCATTTTACTCATTCTTCTGCCTGGAACATGGGTGTGATTTGTGTAATTATAACTATCATCTTATAACCAGAAGGATGGAAGACCTGTGCAAGGGATGGTAAGTCAGGAAGACAGAATGAGCCTAGGTATGGGAGCACCTCCAAATGGTGAAATCAGCCTTGGACTACCTACTTGCATACTTTTAATTATGTAAGAAAAATGAATCCTTTCTCTGTTTATGCCATTATTTGGGAGGTTTCTGTTGCTTACCATATTGATAAACTGTAACTAATACAGATTGTGTCCTAGTCTTTTCTTAGGAATCCAGCCCTATCTTTAAAAAGTTGGCGTATTGAAAGATAAAGCATAAGGCTATCACACGAGAGCTGCTTTCTCTCTCTCTCTTTTTTTTGTTTTTGAGCTATAATTTAGGATCAGTCAAGCAGCCCCAAATTTTTCATTTTGTAAATGAAAATAATTCTTTTGATGTTTTGGCTTGTTTGGAGTAATAAAGAGATATTAAACTTAATTACTGGCAAAATTA
>VMDR010026079.1:0-14161 GCA_007922815.1 Macrotus californicus
GCTACCCTAGCATTTTAATGAGAGTTAAGAAGCAAGTCCCACCTACCCAAGCCTCTTCAGAAAGCCAGTCTCGCCTATTTTGAGCTAACGGCTTTGCTTCATGTTGGGTACAAAGTAACAGTTCCTGACTTGCTCTTTTATTTGGCGCCTGTGCACCCCTCCTCACTGACTACGTCTAAAAGCTTGGTCTTTACTTTTCAAGTTACCTGCCTTTTGCTATGGAGTACTCATGGTGGGAATTTGCAAGGTGGTTCTAGAAATATAAAAATTCTCTATATTAGTTCTCAAGGAAGTTCTGAAAACTTGCTTGTATAGATTTTAGGTCCTCTTCTGATGGCTAAAATTGGTTTCCGTATGAATAATAACAAAGCAGTGTCCTTGAAGCCACTCTGTGCACATTAAATGGCTGTTTCTTATCCTTGGGAATCAGGCTTGTGCAGTGAGGATCTGGCTCACTGGAATCAACTGGCCGAGCTGGGATTCCTGAGAAGTGAACAAACACACACACAACAGGATTGAATTTCCCCGCTTCCTCTTGCGAGGAGACTCCCTGTATGCACTCCCACCTCTGCAGGTCACATCATTGTCTCAGAGGGAGCGCAGCACGAAATGATAACCAGCATTACGGAGCACCGCTTGTGGGCCTACTTGGGCAGTAGACATTCTAATGGGATGCTCTAAAATTGTAAGTTCTTGCACCTGCTCTCATTTATAACCTAATTGCTGGTCTTCCTGGTATGAACAAAGTTGTTTGCTTAATAAATTCCTACCGTATGATCCTGAGTTGTGGTCCATTTCTGCATAACTAGGGCAAAACTAAAGCGTTTCCTAACAAAGGAGGTAAGACCCGAATGTCCTTTCCCTGGTGCCCCTCCCCCAGCTTTGGAAAAGATGTCTGCATGCATAAGGAATGATTTTTGTATCCAAAAATCCTCTGACTGGTTTGGAGCATTGTAAAGGTCATAGTAAATACCAGAGAATGTGAAAAGTTACAGTGTTCTACGTACCTTTGAAGAATTAATATATACTCCATTATTTTGACTAGCTTGCAACAGAGTAAGTTTTGTTTATTCCTGTTAAATCCAACATTAGTACAAGTCAGTGCCTTACACATGGTCAAACATGTTGCTCACTAACCAATGGAAATAAAGTTGCTTCACAGGTTTCTAAATGCTGTTTTCAATGGGACACCGGATTGTGTACTTTTTGAGATAAATTCCATAATCAAGTTCCTAGCCCTGAACAGATTAGAGCCCAAAGGTCACACTGAGAACAGATCAGTAAAGGGTTGGGGAAAGATGCTCCTGAAATAGAAGTGCCCCACTCATTTTTAAGTTGATTATACAAATCAAGATGTTTTGATAATTGTGTACACCTTGCTGATGACCACCCAAAAGAAGATAGAAAACATTACTATTACATACCAAGTTCTCTTGCGCATCTTTCAAATCATTCCTGCTCCCTTCCCTACTCCAATGATCACTTGCTGATTTTTATTACTAAAGATGTATTTTGTCTGCTTTTGGACTTCACATAAACGGAATCATATAAAAAGTAGTCTTTTGCATCTGGCTTCTTTCATATAATGCTTTAAAGACATCCACATTGTATGTATTGGTAAATTCTTTATTGCTGAGTAGCAGGCCATTTTATAAATATACCACAATTTGTCTATACATTCCCCTGTGGATGGACTTCTGGGTTGTTTCCGGTTTGGGGCAATTATAAATAAGACTGCTATGAAATTCTTACAAGTTTTTATTTTGTCCTTGTTTGGTGGAGACATGTTTTCATTTCTCGTGGTTACCTGAGAGTAGAAAATTACTGAGTCATGGTAAGTGGACATTTAACTTTTTAAGCAACTGTCTTTCCGTTCTCCGAAGTGGTGTTGCCGCTTTCCACTCTCACCAGTGAGGTTTGAGGGTTCCAGTCTTTCCACGTTCTTGTCAGCATTTGCTGTCGTCCGTGCCTTTTATATTAGTCCTTTTGGTAGGTATTAAATAACACTGTGATTTGAATTACATTTCCCTGATGATCAATGATGCTGAGCACTTTTCATCTGCTTGCTTTATGTTTGTATTTCATGAAGTGTCTTCCACGTCTTTTCCCATTTAAAAATTGGATTATCTTTTTTATTGTGGTTATTTTGTGAATTCTGGAGATAAGTCCTTTGACAAATACACGTGCTGTGATCTTTTTTTTGTTAGATTATAGTTTACTTTTTTAAATTATTTTTAATAGATTTTTAGAAACATCAGTTTATTCCACTCACTCACGCTCCCACTGGCTGGCTCCCGCCTGCAACCCAGCCAGGGGTCGGGAGGTTGAGCGGCAACCCCAGCACACTCGGGCACCACCCCGATCAACCGAGCTACCTGGCCAGGACCTCTGTGCACTTTTTCCTTCTGTTCGCTTTTTCATGAGGGTCTTTTGACAAGCAGGACTTTTTATTTTGATAAAATCCACCTTATCAATTTTTTTCTTTTATGGTTTTATGACCCCAAGGTCACAAAGGACATATTTTCTTCTAAAAATTTTGTGGGTTGAAATTTTACGACTATGGATGGTCTGTGATTTATCTCAGTGTTTTTAGGTTTGACATCTGTAGTTTAGAGCTTTAGGTATATGGTACATCTCAAATTTGTGTACAGAATGAGGTTTATTTTATTTTAGCACGACTATCCAGTTGTTTCAGCAACATTTGTTTAAAAAGAGTTTTTCCTTCGTCCATTAGGCTGAGGAGCGGCTTGGTTGAAAATTAATGAATCATATGTGTGTATAGTTATTTCTCGACTCTCTATTCTGTTCCCCACAATACATTATTATTGCTCTTCATATTTTTCAGCAAATCTAAGGTTCCATCTGGTATAAATTCAACTTTAAAGAAATTATTTTAGCATTTCTTCCATTGCAGTTTTTTGAGAGAGAAATGTTCTTAGCTCTGTCCTGTCAGAGAATATATTTTACTTTTATTTTTGAGGGGTATTTTAGTTAGATATAGAATTCTATGTTGACCTTTTATCTCTTCTTTCAGTACTTTAAAGAAGCTAGCTATTTGTCCTCAGGTCTCATTTGTTCCTGGTGAAAAGGAATCTATTATTTGTTCACTTGTCTGTAACGTGGTTGATACCCCTCCCCCCCCCAGGTCACAGCTGCTCGTTGTCTTTGGTTCCCAGCTGGTTGACTATGATATGTATAGGTATATATTAATTTGTGTGGAGTTTACTGAGCCTTTGGGGTCTATGTTGATGTCGTTCATTAATATTGGGTATTTCCTGGCCATTATCTCTTCAAGTATTTATTTGTTCCATACTCTGTCACCTCTCCTCTCCTTTTGGGACTCCAACTGCACATGTATTAGATTATTTGATATTATCCTACAGATCTCAGATAATTTTCTCCCATTCTTTTCTCTCTTTATTTTCAATTTGGGTACTTTCCATGTAGCTGTGCTCAAGTTCCCTGATGCTTTTCTGTTAACCTCATCTAATGAATTATTTCTGATACTGTATTTTTTCATTTCTGACATTTCATTATGTTTGTATAGTTACTATGTTTCTGCTAAGATTTCCCATTTCTTTAGGTATGTTGTCCAAATTTTCCACAAGATCTTTTAGCAAAGTTATTTTAACAATCCCAACGGAAAATTCAATCAATATCTGGGGAATCTCTAGTTCTGCTTCTATTGAACCCTTCTGTGATCATGGATCTCATTTGCTTGCTTTTGCACATGTCTTGTATATCTGATTGTATACTGGATATTTTATATTTTAAAAAACAGGAAAGACTGACTGATGTAAATATCACCTTCAAAATGGGGCACGCCCATTTTTCTTTCTGCCACTTGGGTAGTGTAGTGGCTCGGCCAGCGTGCTGTGTGTTTGACCTGTATGTGGCCCTATTGTAGGGTTAGTGTGGTTCAGTTAGCCGCCAGCTTCAAATGTTTTGAAGGTGGAATCAGAACTTTCCCTTCAGTGGGGCCTGGGTTTGGGGCGTTGGCCGGATGTCAGAGTTACGGCTTTGCTTCTTAGCCGAGCTGTCAGCTTTGGAAATGTGGGAGACCCCTCTCTCTCTGCTTTACAACCTAGCTCCCAAGTGGTTTTTTCGGGGGAGGGGGGCGGGGGCTGGTTGTCTTACTGTGAGTGGGATAGAGGAGCGCGGAGGTATCATACCTCAGTTCTCCTGTGTGCCCGGCCCTTAGTCTTTTGAGGATGAATTCCCACAATGCCTGGGGGATGGCTCTCCCGTTCCACTCTTGGCCTTCAAGAGTGCTTCTGATGGATTACTCAGCGTTCTTGCCTTGCCCCCCGATTTTGAAAGGGTATCTTGCCCTCAGAGAGGTTCTACTCACCTCACAGGCAGGGATGATCTGTCTCAGCTCTTCTTCTATTACCCATCCCCCTTCCACTTTTGATCTATTACCTCACTGCATTTGGTTACAATCCAAAAGGTAAGATTGGTGGGTAGGTACAGGCTTTTCTGTGGATTTGGGTCCTACAGATTATAATGTCATGCCAGCTTTGGTAAGACTGTGTAAAATTTCAGCTGATTTCTCTTTATTCCCTATATTGGATTTCTCATTCGGCTAGAACTTGGAGCAGCTGTCCGTCTCTCTTACCCAATGAAGGACTACTTGGCACTTCTGGAGATTGTTCCATTTAGGCTTCTTCATGTCCTCAGCTTTCGAATGAGTTAAGAATAGTTTTTATTTTCTAGCTAATCTGGCCTTTTCTTTGTTTGCTAGAGTGGGAGCTATATTCTTTTCTATATCCAAATCAGAAGTGAATTCTCAGAATGAGAGTTTAAAAATGGTTTCATTTATGTACGTTTTTAGTTTTTAAAATTGGAAATACAAGGATAATACAAAGTTAAATTTGATGTATATTAAACTGAAAAGCAAGTCACCTCATCCTTTCTACCTTATAGTGACAAACATCATTACCAGTTTCTTGCAATTTCTTCTCAAAATTTTATTTGTAAAACATGTGACTATCTTCCTCTGATTTTTTGTGTTTTTTTTAATTTTTAAAGGTTTTACTTATTTATGTCTTCCTCCTAATTTTTTAACACAAATATAAGAATATTATATTTTCTACACTTTACTTTTCTCATGTAACTATTTCACCACCTTGAAAAGCTTTTTTTAGCCCTGGCTGGGTTGCTCAGTTGGAGCATTGTCCCAACACAAGGTTGTGGGTTCAATCCCGGGTCAGGGCACATACAGTGAATGCATGGATGGGCAGAACGGTAGTTGATGTTTCTCTCTCTTGCTCTCTCTCTCTCTCTTCCATCCCCTCCCCCCCCAAAAAAAAACAAATAAAAATTTAAAAAGTTTTTTAAAGGCTACAAAATATGACTTAGGATGGAAGTACTTTGGCTTATTTAAACAATCCCTGGTGATGGCCATTTGGGTTGTTTCCAGTGTTTTTTTCTCACAAACAGTGCAGTAGATTTGTCTTTGCCCACATTCACTGTTGAATATAGCTGTAGTGTTGGAAATGGGCAGATGTTAAGTGCTTCATGCAGGCCCCTAAAGCTTCATATTATTTTTAAAGTGTTTCCCAAGGTGTTGGCTGGGCTCTCAGGAGTTGGTGGTTTGGGTTTTGCAGGTGGGGATGGGGCTGGTCACCACAAAGGGGCATAAGGTGTCAGAGAGTTGCCTGGCAGGTTTCTCAGAACAGAGCTGGCTGTAGACATGAGCAGAGTAGGAATGACATATTAAAATAGTTAAAATTGTAGAATTTCAATGAAAACTTCTTTATATTGAGGGTGTTAAAAAGTTACTAGTGCCTAATTCTCATGTTTTCTCAGCTCCTACCATGGGGGGAAAGATAAATACCGTATTATTTGGAATGCCTTACCCAGCTGTATGACTTGAATGATCCTGATAAGCAAGGGTTTCAAAGGGAAATGAAGACTCATGTGTCACACAGGAAACATTATCTATGTGATTCTGGGATTTTTCTGTGAAGATGTTATGTTTTTTGAGGGGATTTTTCTAATTACCTATTGTAGTTTGAGAAACCAGCATACTTTCTTATGAAAAAGGCCCTTGAAATCTAGGGTCAAAGGAGAGATTTTAAAATGATTAATAATAATAGCAATAGCTTTTATTTAATAACAGGTGTAAATAATGTCATTTACTCCTCACAGGACCTCTTTCAGGGAGATTTTATATATTGGGAAGCATGCTCATAAGCTTTCCCACCAACACCTTCTTCCCTAGGGCTCCCCATTTCAGTCATTGACTGTACTAGTCATCCAATTGTTTTTAAAGTTAGAAATCTAGTAATTTTTTTGTGATATCTATCTCCCTTAACCTCATTCTCCCATATCCAAATTTTCACCATAGGAGGTTTATTTTGCCTCCTGAATTTCTCGAGAATCCATTCACTTTTTCTTTTCCCATCACTTTAGTCCAAGTGAACTGCTTCCTCATCTCATTGGCAGTATCTTTAAGTTTCCCTTAGATGATTGGATTCTTGTGCCCACCCCAACTCATTCTTTACTTATCTAACACTAACTCCTTAAATGTTCATTCTGACCCTGTCGTTCCTCGCTCAAAACTCTCTGGTCCCTTCCCAATGTCCTTAGAAGAAAACTGCTCACACGGCCTCTGTGGATCTGCACGACTAGCCTCCCCACCTCTCCACCTGCTGCAACCCACACTTTCCTCTGCACCCCTTTCCCGCTGCACTGGTGTTTCTGTGCTGCAAATTGGTCAGATTTTCTATCCTCAGTACCTTTCACAAGCTCTTCCTTTGCCTGGGAGTTCTTCCCCATCCTGCTCACTTCCTCATCCCTGTTCCTGACACCAGTGCTTTATCCTTTAAATCTCCTTTTAAGCATCTCTTACCCAGGGACATTTCCCTGTCCAAGCAAGTCTAGATTGGATCTCCCCATTATGTGCTCCTCCTACTCCATTGTTTCTCCTTAGCACTCACCACGTTGTAATTATCTACTTATGTTGTTCTGTATCGTACATCCATACAGTACAAAATTCACATTGCGCACAAAATATGAAGTCTCTTCCCTTCCCTGTCCCTCTACTGCCCAGCTCTCCTTACAAGTAACCACGTTTGGCTTTGAATATCCTTCCAGAGATATTTTCTAAGTATACAAGCAATTATGTACATAATATTCCTCTTTATTTTTCCTTCTCTTTGATTAACACAGATACTGCATACATTTTCTGCTCTTTATTTTTATCTGTTAATAATGTGTCTTGACAATTCTTCTGTATCAATATGTAAATAGTTGCCTTTTTCTTTTTCATGTACCATATACTATGGGCTTATGATCATTATTTAATCTCAGTTATTGGGTATTTAGGTTGTTTTTAAGTGTTGGTTATTACATACAATGCTGCACTGAATAACTTTGTAAAGTCATTTCCCACATTTATACCTGTAGAATAAATTCCTAGAATTGCACTAATTGAGTTAGTTTATGTGTGTTTTTAATTTCAGTAGTAACTGCCAACTGCACTCAATGGAGGTTGTACCAACTCACATTGTCACTAGTCACCGAGGAAGAATGGATGTTTCCTCAGAACTATGCCAGTGACAGTGTTTGTTCTTTGTCAATGTATAAGGTGGAAAGTGTCCCTTGGAAACTTTTAATTTGCACCTTTTCTTCTTTGCAAAGTTATGTTTTCATATGTTTAACAACCATTTGTATATCTTACTCAGTGAACTGCTTCTTCATAAACTTTGCTTACATTACTATTCAACGTCTGACATACTCGCTACTCTCTAAGGCTGGTCCTTCGGGTACAGGATCCTGTTATGTTGCGTCCATCACATAGTTGGTGAAATGATGATGCTCAAGAAATGACTGGCTCACGTCATGCAGTAGTCAAATCCAGAACTCAGGTTTGACTGCAGGGCTCACACATACGATCATCCAGTGGAAAGACCAAGCACTTAATTCACCACACCAGAGGCCAGATAAGTAATGTATATAATGTGTGAAGTGTGCTTCTGGGAAGTGAGGATTGACAAAAAGGTGAACAAATGCCTGTCTATAGTTTTCAGACCTATTCTACTGCCTTGGAAGAATGCAGGCCCATTATTGGATCTTGATTTATCCTGAGGCTGGGTTTCTGGCCTTCTTGTGAAATGTGACTTTTGTCCATTGTAGGAATGTCTAGTCTTGAAGAAAGTTTTTATAACAATTACTTGAGCTAAACAGAGAATACAACTAGAAGCAAGATCTCGACAGACAGAAAATTCTCAGAATGAGAGTTGGCAGCTTTTTTCATGCGTTTGGAATTGAGGGCAGTAAGGAAGACTACATAAAGGCAGGAGAAAGCAAGGCAGGGATTGAATTACAGTACAGTTAACAAGATTACGTGCTCTCTTCTGAAAAGTGGTGTGGCAAAGGCGTGCCAACGTACACGCACAGAAACAAAGGACAAGGCTTGCTTAGGGCAAAGACAAACCTTTCAGTAAAGGCGTTATGTGCCTGACGCGGGACTACCCACCATGACCTGCCCAGTTAGCAATTTATGACCAGATCACCCCATGAGGTTACTTTCCCTAGAACCCCCTTTTCGTCCACATTAAAAATATTCCCAATCAGAACAGGACTGTGCTGAAATGCAGCCTGCCAGCCGTGGGTTTGCAGAGTCCGGCATAAACAAGGATGGAAGGCTGATGAGGTGAGTACCTCAGGGGGGTATGACAAGCAAGAAACAAGGAGGTTTTTTTACCTAAGGCGAGAATGCTCTGGGTTTGGAGGCTGGGGACTCCCAGAAGGGAGAATTGAAATTCAGTTATGCACCCCTTAATGAGGGGGATTGTTCTGAGAAATACATCATTATACAGATTTGTCGTTGTGTGAGTAAGAAAGCACGTACTTACAGACCTGAATGGTACAGCCTACTACACACCTGTGTATATGGTGCAGCCTAGTGATTTGCAGCCTTTTTCATCTCGTGGCACACACAAACTAATTACTAAAATTCTGTGGCACACCAAAAATATATATATTTTTTTGCCGACCTGACAAAAAAATAGGTATGATTTTGATTCAGCACACAGGACAGCTATTGTCATTTTTTAAAATTTGGCAATCAATCTAAGGGAAAAGAGGTCAGAGCCCCCTGACTAAACAGCCAGGTATTGCTTATTTTAAAAATTCTTGTGGCACCCTGGTTGAAAAATCACTGATATAGCTTATTGCTCCTAGGCTACAAGCCTGTACAGCATGTTACTCTACTGAATACTGTAGGCAATTATAACACAATGGTAAGTATTTGTATCTAAGCATATCTAAATATGGGAGAGGTACAGTAAAAATATGATATAAAAAATAAAAAAGGGGCCCTGGCTGGTATGGCTCAGTGGATTGAGCGCCGGCCTGTTGTGAGAAACTCAAAGTTAAGATGACTCTCAAATCCTGAGGTCTAGTGGAATCTTCCCAGAAGATACATAAATTCAAAACCGCAAAGAGAACCATCTGGAATTTAACAGAATCGCGCCAGAAGGAAGCAAAGGCAGCGGCAGCAGGGGAACCAATTAGAATTAGACGAAATCGCGACAGGTTGTAACCCCAGAGTATTCAGCCAATGGAGAAATGGGGAGGGACCAACTGCGTTAGGGATAATACTACCTGCTTTGCACCACCCACGTGTGCCTGCTAACTGTCGGACACCCGTTCTTGCAAGATCGTAAATAAACGCCTCGCTTTCGCTGTACTCTAAGCCCCTGCGTCCTTTGTTTGCGGACAGGGTAAGCCCACTTCTTACATCGTGAACGGAAAGGTCACGGGTTTGATTCCCAGTCAGGGCACATGCCTGGGTTGCGGGCCAGGTCCCTGGTTGGGGGGCTTGCGAGAGGCAACAGATAGATGTATCTCACACATTGATGTCTCCCTCTTTCTCCCTCCCTTTCCCTCTCTCTAAAAATAAACAAACAAATAAAATCTTTTAAAAGATAATAAAAAATGAAAAAGGATATACCGTTTATGGCACTTACCGGAATGGATGGTGCAAGGCTGGAAGTTGCTTGGAGAGTCAGTGAGAGAACAGAGTGGCGGAAGGCCTAAGACACTACTGTGCACTACTATAGACTTTATAAACCCTGTACACTTAGGCTACAACAAATTTACAAAACAACACAAGATCAAATCAAGCACAAGAGAAAATGATGCAATTAAGAGTTGTAGTAAACACAAGATGCAGGAGGTTGCTGCTGGTGTAACAGCCTAATTTTTTAATAAGTAGAAAGAGTACAATGTAACAATAAAAAAGTATAGTAAGTATATAAGCCAGCAACATATTTGTTCATTATCAAGTATTATGTACTGTATATAATTGTAGGTGCTATACTTTTTTTTAAAGATCGTATTTGTATTTTTTAGAGAGGGGAAGGGAAGTAGGGAAAGAAACCTCAATATGTGGCTGCCTCTTGCGCGCTCCCCCACTGGGGACCTGGCCTACAACCCAGGCATGCGGTCTGACTGGGAATCCAACCAGCGACCCTTTGTTTCTCCGGCTGGCAGTCAGTCCGCGAGCCACACCAGCCAGGGCAGTATGTGCTATACCTTTATGACTGGCAGTGCAGTACGTTTGTCACCACAAACATGTAATGCCTTGCATTATTTTAGGACAGCTCTGACGTTACTACGTGATAGGAATTTTTCAGCTCCATTACAATCTTAAGGTTCCTCATTGACCAAAATGTTGCGATGCTGTGACTGCAAAACCAGGCAGTCATGTGGCAGGAGGGTTGCACTGGCTCTTCCAGGTGTGGCTGGTCACTCCAGTCATCGCGGCCCCGGGTTTCTCCAGTACCATCCTTAAAAGCGTGGGCAGTGCTAGGGGTTGCCCAGGGATGACTGGCTGCACATTCCCTCATCAGCCAAAACTGTCCGTGGAGCAGCACCCAACCCTTCCCCAGTTTCCAGAAAACCATCTAGTGGGGGCCGGCGAAAGCCCCAGGCTTCCAACTACTCCCTTCTCTGCCCAGGCCCCTCCCACTTCCGCAGTCCTACAACATCCGCATAGTCGTCTGGGAAACAACTTACTTCCGGTCGCGCATCCGTGGGCGGAGCCAAGATGGCTGAGGAGAGAACTGTGATGGTGAGCGCAGATCACGTATAGTGCCTCGCAAGGGGGGACTGGACGCGGCACGGCCGTGCGGCCGGAGCGAAGCGGAGCGCGAGGCGGGCTGTCAGGGGCCTCTGTCTAGACAGCTGCCCGCGTTGTAGTGCAGACTCGTGGCCCGAGCGAGCGACTTGCGCCGGGCGGGGAGCCGCGGGCCCGCTCCCGGGAAGTGGTCCTCCTGGGAGCCGGGCTGAATTCTTTGCAGCGCTGGGCCCGTGGCTCCCCTTGGGGTCCACTGGACGGGGAAGGCAGGTTTTCATCAAAAATGGCTTTTTTCTAGCCCCACCTTTTCTGTTTTATTGGGTTTGGAAAGGCACTAAACACCTCTTCTGCAAGGCAGGCAGTTTCTGTTAATCCCCTGGATTAGGAATTGAATGTGACAAAAACCTGCAAGCGTTTAGCGCCACCGCCTTCTGCCGGTGGGGCGGGGCCCTGTTTTCTCCCTTGTGATTAGTTTTGCTAGGAGAGGACTCTGCAGGGGTTAAACTCCACAGAGTTGCCGTTACAAAGTAGCCCGGGTGAATTCATGGTGACCCAGTAGTACTCATTTTTGAGGTGTACATTCATTATTGGGTATACTTTATAAAGTTCCAAGCGTGAAACTTTGTTTACCTTATTTTAGTATTGGGTTTCAGAGCTTATTCTGCACGTTTGTTAGAGTGACTTTAGTAATTCATTCGGAATTTATTGCCATTTGAAAAGCGCCCTGGAAAACAGACAAATTTTGGCTGTTAAAGAGCAAGGCCATTGTTATGTTAGCAGAGAAATCAAATTATTTTAGTGTAATCAGGAAACTAAGAGTATAGAGAAGGAGGCCCAATACAAAGATTTTTTTTAAAGCTATGAATTAAAAAGAAAGTATGAGCCCCAGCTGGTGTGGCTCAGTGGATTGAGTCCTGACCTGTGAATCAAAGGGTCACCGGTTCGATTCCCGGTCGGGGCGCATGCCTGGGTTGCGGGCCGGGTTCCCCTGGTGTGGGGCGTGTGAGAGGCAACCACACATCGATGTCTCTCTCCCTCTCTCCCTTCCCCCCTGTCTAAAAGTAAATACATAAAATACTTAAAAAAATAATAAAAAGTATGATTAGTGTTACTACGTTTTAATATTGGAAACAGACCAAAAAATACTTTGCCTTCATAATCTTAAGTGTAAGATATCACGGTAACATGGCATTTGCTACAAATAGTTTATACTCTAGTGCTCATTGCAGGTATAGAAATGCACTCACGTACTATTGTTTGTGAACTAGATTTCTGTGATGGCAGAACTACCCTGTGCTTTTCAGTCTCTAATAGTGTTGTGTTTTTTTAAAGAGAAAGTGATTTTTTTTAAAGACTTTATTTATTTCTTTCTTTAGAGAGAGGGGAAAGGAGGGAGAAAGAGAGGGAGAGAAACGGATGTGTGAGAGATATATTGATTGGTGCCTGTCACACGCCCCCAACTGGGCACCTGGCCCACAAGCCTGGCACGTGTCCTAATTGGGAATGGGGCACAGGCCGGCCCAATCCACTTAGCCACACCAGCCAGGGCTCTAATAGTGTTTTAAATGGAATGGCTTTTTTATTTTGATATGACTTTAGCACCTGAGCCTGAAGTTCAATTATTTTCATTATTGTCAAGTCTATTGCTAGCAGTGTTATATTTATAGTAATTATATTTTTTCAAGTTACCACTGCATGGAAATTTGAGTTTCTGGTGTTTTTGGAACTTGTTTGACATCTTTTAATAGAATGACCCAACAGTCCTCCTAGACTAGTATGCTATCAGAATAGAAGTAAAACATATGCATACAGTACAAGGATATTTATTGCAGTACTGCTTACAGCTGCAAAAAGCTGGAAACCATAAACGCCCATTGATGAAGTAATGGATGATTTCTGATATTTCCATTTGTAAGAAGATTATGCAGCCATTTAAAAGAATGTTAGGCCCTGGCTGGCGCGGCTCAGCGGATTGAAGGCTGGTCTATGAGCTCTCGCGCGCCCCGTCCTGGGGACCTGGCCTGCAACCCAGGCATGTGCCCTGACTGGGAATTGAACCATCGACTGCTTGGTTTACAGGCCAGTGCTCAATCCACTGAGCCATACCAGCCAAGGCAAATTTACCCATTTTAAACACAAAGTTTTATTAATTTTAGTAACTTTATGTGCACAACCATCACCACAACTTATGTCCATCACTCCAAACAGTTCCCTTGTGTCAATTTGCAGTCAGCCCGTACTTATAACCCCAGCCCACTGTTGATCTGCTTTCTGTCTCCATGGTTTGCCTTTTCTTGCAATTTCCCATAATGGAATCATAATGTGTGGTCTTATGTGTCTGGTTTTAATTTAGCATGTTTTATGAAGTTCACCCATATTGTTATATGTGACAGTAGTTTGTTTTTGTTTCTAAGCAGTATTCCATTGTATAAATATACACATTTTATTTATCCACAAATTGATGGGCATTTGGATTGTTTCTTTGTTTCTTGGTTTTGGCTACTTTGAATAATGTTTTGAATATTGGCATGCAAGTTTATGCATCGATATGTTTTCATTCCTCTAGGAGTGGGATTGCTGGGTTGTGTGGTAAACGTATATTTTAAATAAAACCTGCCAAACTGTTTTCCAAAGTGGCTGCACCATTTTACATCCCCATGAGCAATGCGTGAGCGTTTTAGTTTTTCTACGTCTTTGTTGACACTTGGTATTGATTGTCAGTCTCTTTTTTTTCAGCCATTATACTGGATGTGTACTCATGGTTATTTTGGTTTTAATTTGTATTTCCGTAATGGAAAATGATAGAGTGCTTTTTTAATGTGCTTATTCATCCATATCTCTCGGTGAAGAGTCTCTACAAATTTTTTTGCCAACTTTGACTTTCATATTTTTTTATAGTTTCCTTTGCCTATTTTTAAATGGGTTATTTGTTTTAGTATTGTTTTCTGTTTGTTAAATCAAGACAATTAAGTAGTTAAAAGAACAAATTGTTCTCTTGTGTTTTGAGGATTAATTTTTGTTGTTATGAAATATATCTTCTAAAAGAGTGAATAAAAAGGTTATATGTAG